>VDFB02026581.1:0-109687 GCA_007258455.2 Sequoia sempervirens | reverse complement strand
AGATTGGACAAACATTTGTTGAAGCTTGGATTTAATAAAGGTACTATTGATAGTAATTTATATTTCCAAATTGATCATGATAAAGATTTGATTGTTGAAGTATTTGTTGATGATATCTGTAGGCATCCTTTTAAAATCTACAAATACCAAACTTAATACAAGGGTTAGTAGTTTACAAATTCCTCAAGAATGACCCTATGAAATACCTTGTGAATGTTTCAAAATGCAACAAATGACAATAAAAGATTAAAAAACATTATGAAAACAATAACAAGTTACCTATTCCATAGTGGATTGGTGTCAAATGTTCAAATGACCCTTTCCCGATCCTTGATCAAAGCTTAAAATGATGCAAATTCCAATATGATGAAGAGCAAGATTAGTTCTCAAACCAAGAGAGTAACCTTGCATGAAAGTTGTAGATGGATTGATGAAGATTAAGGCCTTCATTTATAGATTTTCTTGATGAGAGATTGTCCAAATGGGTGAATGTGGGACTAAAGATCCACCGATGAGAAGAGGACACTTGTCAAGTGGTGATAGGCCAAGGGATGTGCAAGATTTGGGAAGTGTGCCCATGAGAGGGAGTTTCAAATTCAAATTTGGGCAATAAATTTTGAGAGGGAGACAAGAAAATGAGAAATAAATGCAATGTTGGAGGGAAAAATCAACTTGTCATATTTTTCAAACTTGAGGGAATACTCCCCATAAATGTTATGTTGAGTGAAAATGATGATTTAAATAAATCAATAAATGGATTTATTTGTGTAAGTGGCATAATCTAGAGAATGCAAGTGGGTAAGATTAGCATTTAATCATGGTTAGATTAAATTAATGATGATTAGGTTAGTTTGACTTTCATGACTTAAATATTTGATTTATTTAAATCAGAAAAGGATGAAATATGGATTTGGAGATTTAATTAAATAAAGTTTTGGTTTATTTATTTAAAGGGATGATGTTTGATTTATTTGATTAAAAGGTTGATGATAATGTTTATTTAATTTTGAATGAATGAACTTAGGAGATGGAAATTAATGAGATTACCTAATGAATGGATGAAGGTGAACTTGATTAACTGATGAATAGACCTAATGTTGAACCTTGATGAGTGAACCTGATTGGATGCATAATGTTAATTTTGCATGTCTACATTTTGCCCCTCTTTGAAACAATGTACTTGTTGCATTGGTTCAAAGAATAATCTTACCACGATCAAAATTCAAAAAATTTCTAATTTTTCAGATTCCCTAGTGGAAAGAAGTACACTGGCACATTGCCCCCTCGAGAGATCGAGCGAAAAGATTCGATTTGAGGGTCGATCTCACGATAAAGAGGTTCAAAATGGATGGTTCTAGACGATGATGCAAATGGGATGATTTTAAGATGCTTAGAATAACAAATATATATTATCTTAAACAACTTAAATGATGATTTGATGTATGAGATGGATGATGTGATATGTTGTGATTATGCAATGGATGATTTATGAGATGCTTAGACTAACAGATCTATATTCTAATGATGATATGTTGTGATTATGCAAATGCATGATTTGTGAAAATATGATGATTTAGGAGATGCTTAGACTAACAGATCTATATTATAAGTATGATATGAATGCACGATGGATGCATGATGGATGTATTGGTGATGATGATTAACTATTCATGTTGTGATGTTAGTGCAGAAAATGAAGAAATTAGATGATGACAAGAGGATCTAACAAGCGAACATTATGAGAGATGATGATGAGAAATGATGATGAGAAATGATGATGATAGATGGATGATTTTCTTATCAAGGATTGGGATTTTAAAAGGGTCACTTACTTTATGTTTGATAACATGCATAAGTACGATGCATCAAGGTATAAAGGACCAGGATGGCGTTGTACTTAGTGTGATGGACTTTGAATTGACAAATAGATAGGAGTATTCATGTTCACACCTGACATACAGAAACC
This sequence comes from Sequoia sempervirens, assembly GCA_007258455.2. NCBI lineage: Eukaryota > Viridiplantae > Streptophyta > Pinopsida > Cupressales > Cupressaceae > Sequoia > Sequoia sempervirens. Next base: position 107,721 of record VDFB02026581.1, on the reverse strand, counting down.
TTGCTAGGATGTACTTTAGAAGTTTCAAAACATCTCAGACCAAAACATGGAAAGGTATAACCAATCAATGTAATAGTCAACAAGGCATCCAAAACATCCTCTATACATATCTAACAAAGAAAGTATTGGCCAAGTTATTTTACAAGAATGTCCAACAACCACAACAAACAAAAAAATGATGATCGTTGCCCCATTCCTATCTCTCTAAATCCTTCGTTCGGATATCATCAAGAGGTCCTTGGACCAAGCGCAATAAATTAAGTCAAAAGAAAAAGATAAATCCCACAAACAAGTTGATGTTCTTCAATACCGTTAACCAAAAGGGAATGTGTTTTAAGGATAAGAACCAAAAGTTATTGCCAAAAGATAATTCCCATTATAGGAAGGATACATCCTATGACATGTTAGTGGATGGCAGCACGCCATTTTGTTTATCCAAAGTGTTCTTTCTGATAAATAATTCTCCTTGTAGGAAGGATTCATCCTAGGACATGATGTTATCAAATGATTGATATGGGACTATTTGGATGATGGACTATCGACACAAAGAATTGACCAACTTGTTTACGTACTGACTTAGTCTTGAGATTTGATGCTTTTGAGTTTTCACATTTAACCTGCTGGCTTGTTTCTAATTGTTTCACCAAAGGTTGAGGATGACAATCATTTTATTGTGAGTGGTGTTTATTGCGGGTGCAAGCGAGATGAGGCAGATGGATTTTTTAAAATATTTGGATGTTTTTGATGTTTTGCAATGTTTTGAGGCTATTTTTGGTGTTTTTCAAGGTTTTACAAATGTTTTGATTTTTTATTTTTCAAATGTTTTTGGGATTTTTTGAGAATTTGACCAAGAAACTAACCTAAAAACCTATCTTAGGGGCCTCGGGGGCTGATCAACAGATTAGCCTTGCCTACGTTATACACGCAAAGACCACGTAGTTTGACTGATGACTTGACATATTTACAGATGACAATATACATGATGAGATGCCAGTTTATTATGACAAACTCCTATAGGACTGACCTAAATGTCTCAGGGGATGATCAAAGATCAAACTTTCCTACGTTGAAGCTCAGAGACTATGTAGTTTGACTGACGACTTGACCGATTTACAGATGATGATATACATGATGAGATGCCAGTTTATTATGACAGACTCCTATAAGACTGACCTAAATGTCTCGGGGGATGATCAAAGATCAACCTTGCCTAAGTTCAAGCTCAAAGATGATGTAGTTTGACAAGATGACCTTATTTTTGGCTTTTTGAATGACTTTTTGACCTATTTTTGGATTTTGATATGTTTTGAATGTTTTTGGATTTTTTGATTTTCTAATGTTTTTTGATTTTTTTATTTTTCTGATGTTTTTGGATTTTCTAATGTTTTGATGTTTTTGGATTTTTTGATTTTTTTGATGTTTTTGGGTTTTCTAATTTTGAGGACTTTAAGAATATACACAAATCCAATCCAATGAGAATGTGCCCCTAGCGTGATGCAATAGACTACTCCAATAAAGGCAGGACAAATTGACCTTGAGGATGGGCTGAGTAGTACTAGGAGGGATCATGATACGAACACAGGACCAAGCTATGGTGCAAATGCAAGTGGATGTGTGATGGATGGAGACCCGAATGTGATGGATGATGGAAGAGAAATGGATGGATGATGTAGATCAAGCCATAAAGATCCTGGTGAATGGAAAGTGCTTATTTACACAAGGCACCTATTTGTCAGGTTTTCACCAAGGTACTTGCCCAAAGTGCCACCAAAGTGGTTTTCACTAGAGGATGATTTTTTTGATCCTTTTTATGATTTTTTTGGATTTTTTTTTCTTTTTTTGATTTTTTTGTCACCAAGATGCTTGTTTGCCAGGTTTTCGCCAAAGTAACCATTTTTAGGACTTTTTCTAACTTTTTTGGATTTTTGGGTTCTATACCTTGAAAGATTTAGGCATAAAACTTTTTGAGATGGGAGCTATTCATGGGCTCTTGCAAAGGTTCCTCTTTGGGTGTTGATAGCTGATATGCACCCGACTTATAACTTGTGATGATGAAAGGTCCTAACCAATTAGGTTCGAACTTGCCTTTGCTACTGGGGTTCAGGACATTCTTCTTATTTTCTTTTAAGACCATTTCTCCAACTTGGAAAGTTCTGCTTTTGATTTTCTTATTGTAGCTTTTTTTAAGTCTATTATGATAGACTTGCAAGTGATTTAAAGCATCTATTCGTCTCTCATCCAGTAACTCCAACTCATTTAATCTTGACACCTAGTAGTCCTCATCAGTGATGAGATTTTGCAATGATGTTCAGAGGGATGGGAGCTTGATCTCAATGGGGAGTACGACTTCTGATTCATAGACCAAGGAGAAGGGGGTGGCGCCAGTGGGTGTGCGGATATGAGTTCGATAAGCCTGGAGGGCAGGATTAAGCTGCAAGTGCCAGTCATGACTTGCATCATTGACTCTTTTCTTGAGGATTTTGAAGATGGTTTTGTTCGTGGCCTTTGCTTGGCCATTGCCTTGGGGATAGTATGGGGTGGAGAAGCGATGCAGGATTTTGAATTTCTCACACAAGTCGTGAACCTCCTGATTCTTGAAGGGTGTCCTATTATCTGAGATAATGGCTTGTGGGAAACCGTAACGACAGATGAGATAGTTTAGGATAAATTTTGAGATCTGCTTCCTAGTGATATACATCATGGGTATGGCTTCCACCCACTTAGTGAAGTACTCAGTTGTAGTTATGATGAACTTATGGCCATTGGATGAGGTGGGTGTGATTTTTCCAATGAGATCGAGTCCCCACTATGAAAAGGGCCATGGTGTGACGATGGGGTGAAGCTCTTGAGATGGAGCATGGATGAGGTCCCCATGCTGCTGACATTCTAAACACCTTTTAGCATGATCATTGGCTTCTCTTTCCATTGTGGGCCAATAATACCCCATCCTCAGTAGTTTCTTGGTGATGGTCATTCCACTTGAGTGTGAACCACAAATACCATTATGAACCTCAGTTAGAGTGGTTAATGCCTCCTCAACATTTAGACAGCATAGCAAGGTACCTTTTATGCTTCTATGGTATAAGGTATCACCAAGGATCACAAATCTAGATGCCTTTTTGATAAAGGTTCATTTTAGGCTCGATGGTAGGTCAACGAGTATGACTCCTATGCGAAGATATGTGTAGATGTCATGGTACCAAGGATAACCAGGACCAACAATTTCACACACATATTCTGATTCTGGTACCTCGAATGTGGGAATGAGAAGCTGCTCAATCAGAATTCATATTTCGGCACATTATGAGGGATGTCTAATAGAGACCCGATTGTAGCCATGGCATCTGCTGCTCTGTTGTTGGTTCTTGAAATCTACTCAAATGTTATTTCAATAAAAGATTCTTTTAGTGTCTCCACCAATTTCTTGTATGGAGTGAGCTTATCATCCTTAGTCTGATATTCATTATTCACCTGATTTATGATCAACTGAGAGTCTCCATAGACTTTGAGAGCTATGATATTCCATTGCACTACTATCCTAAGGCCTATAGTCAAAGCCTTGTATTCTGCTATGTTGTTTGTGCAAGGAAATGCTAGTTTGTATGACTTCAGTATGTAGTCCCCGTGTGGGGTGATGAAGAAGTTACCAGCTCCTAATCCATGTTGTGTGTATGAACCATTGAAGTATAGTTTCCAATGGTCAGTTACATTGATGTTAAAGATGGATTCATCTAGGAATTCTGAGACAAGAGGGTTCTTAGAATAAATGGGTGCTTCTACTAGTTGATCTACAATAACTTGTCCCTTAATGGCTTTCCGCTCTACATACTCGATGTCATACTTTGATAATATCATTACCCAATTTTCCATTCTTCCTATGATCATTTCCTTTGATAGGAGATACTTGAGGGGGTCAATTTTGGCGATGAGCTTGATCTTGTGTGCCAACATGTAATGTCTAAATTTTTGTGATGCAAACACTACTGTGAGGCATGCTTTCTCAATGAATGAGTAGTTTAGCTCATGACCCACCATTGTCCTACTAATATAGTAGATAGCCCTCTCCATTCCATTTTCATCATGCTGAGCCAAAATAGCTCCAAGGGTTGCTGTTGTTGTTGACACATATAAGATCAATGGCTTCTTTGGGATGGGTGGCATTAAGACTGGCGGTGTCAGTAGATATTCCTTGATTTTGTTGAATGCATCTTTGCATTTTGTATCCCATTTATACGCTACCCTCTTGTGGAGTAGGTGAGAATATGGATTTTTCTTTTCTGCCAGTTGTGCTATGAATCGTCAGATGGATTGAAGTCTTCCTTGGAGACCTCTCAGTTGTTTTAATGTCTTTGGTTCTTCCATCTCAAGGATTTCCTTCACTTTTGCTGGATCTACCTTGATACCTCTCATGGAGACTATGTATCCTAGTAGTTTACCTGATTGTACGCCGAAGACACACTTCTTGGGATTTAGTCTGACTATGTATTCCTCCATTCTATCAAAGATAGCACTTAGAGTTGCTATATGATCTTGTCTCTTTCTTGACTTAGCTAGAATGTCGTCAACATAGTCTTCAACTATTTTGTGGATCATGTCATGGAATATTAATGTCATGGCCCTTTGATAGGTTGCTCCTGCGTTCTTTAGGCTGAATGGCATCATGTTCCAGTAGTAGGTCCCCCATGGACAAGTGAAACTTGTCTTATGTTGATCTTCTTTTTCTATCATGATCTGGTTGTATCTTGAAAATCCGTCCATTAATGATAGCATCTCATGTCCTGCTATCATGTCTACTATCATGTTGATGTTGGGAAGTGGGAAATCATCCTTGAGACATGCCTTGTTCAAATCTCTGAAGTTCGTATAGATTTTGATGGCTCTGTCAGGTTTTGAAACAGGTACCAAATTTGACACCCATTCTGGATAATCAATTGGTTGGATAAATCCTACATCTAATAGCTTTTTGAGCTCCATTTGGACCAATAAGGCAATTTGAGGATGCATTTTTCAAAGCTTTTGTCTGATAGGTTTTGCTTCTGGATACACTGCTAAATGATGAACCACAGTCTTTGGATCAAGTCCCAGCATGTCAGCATAACTCCATGCAAAGTTTATTTTTCTTTCCTTTAGGAATGCTACTAGGAGTTCTTGCTCTTCTGATAATAATGATTCCACATAGAATGTGATATGTGGGGTCTCCTTTGTCCCTAGGTTGATAGGATTGCATTTTTTAGCCAATACTGCTGACTTCTCTTAATGAATAGCTCTTAGAGGAAGATTGAATCCTTCATCCTCAGGTGCCTTAGAGAGGTTTTCACCATTGGATACATCCTTTCTTTTTACTTTTTTCTTGTCAGAGAGTGCCACAAGGTGGTTTTCACTCAAGGACTTGGATACGATTCTTAGTTTCTCACTTTTGCGACTAAAGGATTCAATCATTTCCCCATAATAGGCATGTGTGTCCAACTCCATTATAAACCCTACTTTGTGATCCCTGTCTAGAATGTTATCCCTCAATCCCATGAATTCTGAGAGTGCCTCATCATTTTCAAATATATCAAGAACTGGTGGTCCTCATTGGTCATAGTCGATCAGTTGGGGGTAGACTAGGTAGATCTCATGATTTTGATGATCGGATTCAAAAGATAAGGTACCAATCATGCAAAGGGCGGTATCCTTGAATAACCTAGGTAGATTGGATATGGGGTACTCGTCATCGCTACTAATATAGGCCTGAGTTATAAAATTATGTATGTCGCTACCTATGGATGTTGATGAGCATACTTTTGCTGCTATTGGCTGAGGAGAAATATTAACCATTCTAACCAGAGGACATCGGCCACATATGGTTATACTTAGAGGGGTACACCCAAGGCCAAGATTTGTTATCGATTGCGTCTCTGGCATGATAGGTATTATGAGCCCATTGTCATTTTGTCCACATCTTTGGTTTTTGTCGTAGCCCATTGCAAGCATCATTTGTAAACCCTTGCTTCTGTTATCCATTGGTAAATCTGGTACTGGTCTTTCATCTTGATAGAGCATGTGTGATGGATCTTCTTCAATAACCTCCTGGCCAAGGTCTCCCCAACTTGTGAATTTAGGATAGTCTTCAGGAGACATTTGTGATGTGGAAGTGTGATTCTCTTGTGGACGACCTCATGATCTAGGAGATTGTGGTAACTCTCCTACCACAAAAGCATTGTTAGGGAGCTTGTAGCTTCCACAACCATCATCCTGGATGATAAGCTTGATGTCAGAGATGGTGGGAATGGCAGGAGTGGCGGGTGTCTTTGTCACAGAAGTTGATGCAACGGTGGCAGGATCGATGTATTATGTGGATGGGCCCTCATCATTTTTTGGCACTTGGGGGATTTTGTAATATTTGGCTTGAAGATTCTTGCAGTATGAGAAAGGTTCGAGATCTCCATGGATAGTAACCTCTTGTCCATTATGTATGAATTTCACACATTGGTGGAAGGTTGATGCTATGGCTTTCATCGCATGGATCCATGGGTGTCCCAAGAGGATATTATATGGTAAGTCAAGATCCAAGACTTGGCAAGTAGTTTCCATGATGGTAGGCCCTACTTGAATAGGAAGTTTAATCATGCCCTGAGACACTCTTTCTTGGTCATCATATGCTCTTATCATGATGCCCTTTCCTTTGTCGATGAAATCTTCTGATATTTTCAATTGCTTGATGAGGCTAAGAGAACAAATGTTCAAATCCACACCTCTGTCCACTAGGACCCTTTTGATTTTGCTCTTGTGTACAATGACTTCCAAGTGAAGTGCATGGTTGTGAGATGGTTGGGCAGGGAAATCTTGGTTAGAGAATGTAAGAAGATTAGGCGTAATGATATTTCCAACCATAGCTTGGAATTGTTCTACATCGAGATCTGTGGGGATGGTGGATGAGGCTAGTGCTTCTTCAAGAATTTTCCTATGGGCAGATGATATTTTTAGCAACAACATGATGGAGATGTGTGCTAGCATTCTCTTGAGTTTGTCTAGGACATTATAGCCATTAGGAATAGATCTAGATGAAGGGACTCTATTTGATTGGGATGATCCTGCAATGGTTACTTTTCCTCCTCTTGTGGTGACTCCACAATCTTTGGCATGGGTGCCCTTGATGGTGATGACCATGTAATCTTCATTTAGGGAGGCAACGAATGATTCATAAACATGATTTACACTACCCTTCCCTTTATCATTCTTATTACATTTATTACCATGATTCGACATCAGATTCGTGTATATTTTAAGATCCTGATTTCCCGTAGGTTGTTCCATATTTGCAATTTTCTTATTGATGAGATCTTGGATGATTTTTTTGAGTCTCATGCAACTATTTGTGGTGTGGCCTTTGATTTTATGAAATTCACAAAGTTGATTGTCATTATACCAAGGAGGTTTGACACCAGGTTCTTGGTAATTTTCAAAGGTAGGAGCCTGAATGAGTTTTTCGTCTATCAACTTTTTCATGATGACCTCCAATGGTTCCCCCAAAGTAGTGTACTTTCTCTTGGGATAATTCTTGCATTGAGGTGGTCCTCTTTGATCATTGACATTATTAATTGTTGAATTATCGTTTGGATGATATGTCATGTGATGATTGTTTTGGTGTTGTGTTTGGGTTTGTGGTGTGGGTGCATTTTGGCATGGAGCACTAATGACCACCTTGGCATCGACGACACCATCATTAGTGATGTTTTTGTTCCTTGCCCATGTGCGAGGTTTATCATTGTGATTAGATGGTGGGTGGTTTTGTTGTTCATGATATAATGTTGATTCCGCAGGTTGGGTCACAAGGGCTCTTTCGATGCTGAGTGCTTTGGAGATCAATTGCTCATATGTGGTGCTGCCTTGAACCTTGAGATGAAATGCCAAGTGGCCTTCAAGGTTGGCTATGATGGTACAAACTTGTTGTTCTTCTAGCATGGTCCACTTGCTTTGATTGGCCTTGGATCACTATCGTTGAAGGAATGAAGTGAAAGATTCATTCTTTCCTTGTTTCAGAGCCAAGAGTTCTTTGAGACTGACATCCATTGCAATGTTACATGCGTAGTTCTTAATGAATGCATCCCTAATTTCTTGGAATGTTCTAATGCCTGAAGGTAAACGAGACAACCATTCTACAGTGGTGCCTGCCAAGCTCCTAAGGAATAGCCGCATGACATAAGTATCATCATATGCGACTTCCATGCAATGAACCTGGAATTCCTTGATGTGATCTTCAGGGTTTCCCGTCCCTCGATATTTGTCAAATTTAGGGATCTAAAATCCCTTTGAGAATGGTTTCATGTCTAGGCTCCTCTCAAATGGATAGGGACACAAGTTGCTTGGTGTTTTCATTGTTCATCCAGATTGCATATCAAGCACTTGTTGCGAAAGCAACTTGAGTTGTGCTATCACATCATCTTGCGGATCAGAGGGTGGGATGAAAGTGTTTTGGGGTGTTTGAATTGTGGGTTGGGTGGATGGGTCGTTCAGTGCATTGTTCGATGGTATTTGTGTGTTCTGGTGAGCGAAGTAGGCTTCCACTTGCTTTTGGATGAACAATGCTTGTTGTTGATCTTGTTGTTGTTGTGCTAGGATTTGTGCTTGTTGTTGTTCCAACAATGCTTGTTGTTGTGGTTGTTGTTGTTCACACAATGCTTGTTGTTGGGCTGCCAATTCTACTGCTTCTTATTGCTCTTGGTATTGTTTTAATGCTTGCTGATATGCCTGCAATTGCACTGCTTGTGCAAGAAGTTGTGCTTGTTCTTGTGCTTGTTGTGCTTGATATTGATTTTGTGCTTGGGCTTGTGCTTGTGCTGCTTGTTGCTGCAATAGGATTTGTGCTTGAGCCACCTTTTGTGCTTGCAATGCTTGTGTTGCTTGAGCGCCAAATGTAGGCATCCTTTTAAAATCTGCAAATAATAAACTTCATACAACGGTTAGTAGTTTACAAATTCCTTAAGAATGACCCTATGAAATAAATTGTGAATGTTTCAAAATGCAACAAATGACAATAAAAGATTAAAAAACATTATGAAAACAATAACAAGTTACCTATTCCATAGTGGATTGGTGTCAAATGTGCAAATGACCCTTTCCCGATCCTTGATTAAAGCTTAAAATGATGCAAATTCCAATATGATGAAGAGCAAGATTAGTTCTCAAACCAAGAGAGTAACCTTCCATGAAATTTGTAGATGGATTGATGAAGATTAAGGCCTTCATTTATAGATTTTCTTAATGAGAGATTGGCCAAATGGGTGAATGTGGGACTAAAGATCCACCAATGAGAAGAGGCCACTTGTCAAGTGGTGATAGGCCAAGGGATGTGCAAGATTTGGGAAGTGTGCCCATGAGAGGGAGCTTCAAATTCAAATTTGGGCAATAAATTTTGAGAGGGGGACAAGAAAATGAGAAATAAATGCAATGTTGGAGGGAAAAATCAACTTGTCATATTTTTCAAACTTGAGGGAATATTCCCCATAAATGCCATGTTGAGTGAAAATGATGATTTAAATATTTGATTTATTTAAATCAGAAAAGGATGAAATATGGATTTGGAGATTTAATTAAATAAAGTTTTGATTTATTTAATTAAAGGGATGATGTTTTATTTATTTGATTAAAAGGTTGATGATAATGTTTTTTTAATTTTGAATGAATGACCTTAAGAGATGGAAATTAATGAGATTACCTAATGAATGGATGAAGGTGAACTTGATTAACTAATGAATGGACCTAATGTGGAACCCTGATGAGTGAACCTAATTGAATGCATAATGTTAATTTTGCATGTCTACAATATCATTTTTGGAGGAGATGATAGTTTGTGCATGAAGTTTGTTGATGAGATCTAGAGTGAGTTTGAGATGTCTATGATTGGAGAGATGAAATTATTTCTGGGATTGCAAATTACTTAGCTAGATAAAGGGATCTTTATATATCTCAGTCCAAGTATGTGAAATAATTACTAAAGAAGTTTGGTATGGAAGATTCAAAGCTAGTTGGTACACCTATGGTGACCGGATGTAAGTTGACACAAGATGATGATTCTGTGAAAGAAAACCAAACATTATACAGATCGATGATTGGTGGATTGCTCTATTTGACTCAAACTAGACCTGATATCATGAATGTTGTATGCATTGTTGCAAGATTTCAAGTTGATCCTAAGGAATCTCATGTGACAGCTATGAAGAGGATTTTCATATACTTGAAGGGGACAGTTGATTTTTTCCTATGGTATCTTAAAGAAGATGATCTTACATTGAGTGTTTTTACTAATGTTGAATGGGAAGGAGATGTGAATGACAAAAAGAGTACTAGTGGTGGTGCATTTTTCTTGGCAAAGAAGTTGATTTCATGGTTAAGTAAGAAGTAAAATGTAATTTCTTTATCTACTATAGAGGCATAATACATTGTTGTTGCTAACAATTGTATTCAAGTATTGTGGATGAAGCAGATGTTAAAAGATATCAAAGTTGTGTATGATTAACCTATTGCTGTATTTTGTGATAATTTAAGTGCAATTAACATTTCTAAGAATCTGGTGTTGCATTCAAAAACCAAGCATATATCTATCAAGTTTCACTTTTTGTGAGAGAAGGTGAGTGAAAAGGAAGCCAGATTGGAGTATTTTCCATGAAGGAACATATTGCAGATGTCTTTACCAAGCCCTTGCCTAAGGATACTTTTGAGTATCTTAGAGGGAAGCTAGGGGTGATTAACCCTCCTAATCAGAATTAAGATGCATTTACTTGCATCACTCTGTGCATTTCATAGTCATATCTTGATCTGAATTGATGTTGTAGTGGTTTCTACTCAGGGGGATTAGTCAGATGTTCAAAAATGTGGTTCAAATCTTGTGTGGAGGAAGATAATGTCTCTTTTTCATTGATGTCAAAGGGGAAGAAGAGTCATGTGAAAAACTTGGTGGGGATAAGAGTCATGTGAAAGAGTTGAGGAGAAAAGAATCAAAATCTAAGGGGGAGAAAGTGCTAAGAGAAAGTTAAATTGATGGTGTTTTCACATCATGTGTTGCCATAAATGCCAAAGGGGGAGATTGTTGGATGTTGCTGATATGTGGTTTCCATTGATCTCAACACCATTGGAATTAATGTCTTTAAGGTTGTATATGTCGAGGATATTGAGAAAATTGTAATAAAATAAGTTGCAAGTTATCAATGATGCAATGAAGTTCAGTATGTTGGATAGCTCAGTATATTGATGATCAGAGGTTGTAGATTAAAGGGTTTGTTTTCAAGTATATATAGTTTATCCATGTTAAGTTTTGGATATCCGCATGAATATTTGATCGAGTTATAGTATCTATGTTTTAACAATTTTTCTATTGCTTCAGTTGGTGTTTTTGAAAGAAGATAATGTGATCCTAATAAGTTAAGTTATTGTGGATTCTTTTATGGTGATTCATGATGCCCATGGATGTTTCTAGAATGTTCTCTATCTGTGTTGTTGATCTACATTGATCGTTGTGCTCATGATTGGTGATTATCTTCTTTGTGTTCATGTTTCTCATGTTCATGGTTGATAGGGTGATTATAACGTGGTGTGGATCTTTAAGGAATAGTTGTTGAAGGTGTTTCATGTTCTGGGATTTTGTTTTGGGTCTTTGCTATGTTGTGGCCGACATTGGTTTATTCGCATTGAAAATTATTTATTGATTTTGGCCGACAGTTTGTATATGTTTTATTATTTTGTTGAAGCTAACATGTAGCAATGTAATCTCTTGTTGTGGATATATATGAGCAGTTGTTTATTCCATTTGATGGCATGAGTGTGAGTGGTGTGTAAGTGATGTGTGAATGCTCTAAGCAATAATGTTCAATCTTTTGAAGGTAGGAGTAGAGTGTGAAGAAGATTGAGCAGATGTTTATGTGCTTAACTAAAACTGTAGTCAGGCATTAGCAAATCCTATTTTCTTAGTTCAAAATCTTGCAAATGTAATCTAAATTTTTCTGTAAGACAATTTGTCTTCTTTTGGGTAGTAAGCCTTGTTGTATTTGAGTAGTGATCTCTATGCAGTGTGCCTAAATTCATATGCATTCTCCATTTATATTCATTTATACTTTTCAAAGGGTATAATCTTGTGGACTAACCTCCACCATGGTTTTTCCCCTAACAAGGTTTCCACGTAAAAATCTTCGTGTTATGTGTGCTTATGATGTGGTGATGGTTTATGCTTTCATGTTTATTTATCAAATCTGAGAATAAGTTTAATTTGTATATTTTTTGTGACAACTAATTAACCCCCCCTCAGTTATCTTCCCTTGTGTTGCCAATAGATATGTGTTAACCGTTAAAGCTAAAATAGGGCATCTGACAGAGTTGTGTATAATGATTCATATGTAATTTTATATCATTATTTTTTGTTTTGGATCTCAAGGAAGGTTTTTCAATGTATGAACTATGTTATCCTTGAATCATAGAGCCTCATATTGATTGGTGTGCAAGTGAGAAGATCCAGTTTGATGATTTTCAGTTTAACAGTGTAGAAAGGCCGACTATATGAGTATAGCGTTTTGTGGATCTTTCATGCGAAATTGTTTAAGGTGTTTTGTGTTCGAGGATATTATTTTTCATCTTCACTATGTTGTGCTAAACATTGGTTGGTTCGCATTGATAATTATTTATGGATTGAGCTGACAGTTTGTACACATTTTATATTTTGTTGAAGTCAACCTGTAGTTGATGTAATCTCTTGTTGTAGATATATATAATTGATTACTCATATCATTTTTGTGTATGATGTGATAATATGTGGGTATGTGCAAGATCATCATGAAAAAAATAGACCCTTAAGTGGCAAAAAATTCAAAAAAAATAGAGTTAGGCAACTTGACATAAAACTTTGAATAAGTTATCAATATTATTTCAAAAATATGTAAGAATAGAATCTATAGAAAATTGAATGTATTTCTAAAATACTAGGTACTTTATTTGTTTTTTTTTAATCTATTTGGTGAAAATTTAAAATTTCAATGCAATAGTACTTAAATTTTAGGGGAAAAAAAGAAGTACGTGTCTGTCTAACCACCAGGTAACCACAGTAAAATGATAACAAAAAAATTATAATATTTTAGATATAATTAGAGGACTCGTGTTTGGATGTGATGCATATTTTTTTGTAATTCTTTTCCAATTAAATAATTAATTATGATTTTTTTTTACAAATTTTAAAAAATATAAAAAATCGTATGTATAACCACCTTAACTTGGTCAAAACTTCATGAAATTCAATTTTTCTTTTTTTAATCCTATAGTATGTGAAGCATAGAATGTGACGTATGTTTTGGATTCAAACAATGTGATATCGTTTGAAAGATATAGATGTTTTTCAATCAACCTATCAATCAGGATATTAGTCATAATTCAAATAGAAAATGAATAATAATTATTTATTAAATTCAAAGTAAAGCATAATTTATATTGGTGGAAAGTTGAGAATCTCCTTTAAAAACCCTTCTTGTTTCATCATTTTTTGGTAAAAGAAAAAGTTGTCAGCCACATACCCATCATATCGCCAATTTTTGGCCCATCATGATCCTACACATACCCATGTGAAGGTTGGAAGGATTATAGATTGATTGTGTGTAGTTTCATTTGAGCAAAAAGAAGATTGGTGATTCAGATTAAATTAGACAGAGTTTCAAGAGCAGAATCAGACAGAGTGCGAAGAATGTTGTAAATTTGCTTAACTAGAACTATACTTAGGCATTAACAAATGTTAATTTCATGGTCCATTCACTCCAGATTGTTTATCTATTTTTGTAAGATAGTGAGTCTTCTTTTGGGAAGTAAGGATTTTGTATTTGAGCAGTGAGCTTTAGGCAGTGTGCCTGAATGCATGTGAATTCCCCTTTTGTAAACACTTATTTTTAGTATACTCATATTATGGATTGACCTCCACCATGGTTTTTCCCCTAACAAGGTTTCCATGTAAAAAAACCCTTGTGTTATGGTGTTGTAGTTAATTTCTTTGTGTTCTTGCATATTTCTTTTGGTTCAATTTTATAAGTGGTTTAAAGATTAGGTTAATAAAGTTAAATTTTGTAGAACATTGATTCACCCCACCCTCTTAGTGTTCCTTGATTCCAACAAAGAAAATACCAAGAAGAAACATAAAAGGAAAAGCAAGAGAAACAGGAAATCAAATCCACTCTTCATGCTCATGACCAAGAGGTCAGAAGGTTGAGTTCTGAACTAACAAATTCCCTCCAAGAGAGGAATCAGATGGAGGAGAATATGAGAGTAAGAGAAGCTCAATTCGATCAGGAATTATCTATTGTGCAAGGATCTAGGACCCTCCTGATATTGAAAAGATTTATATCTACACATTGGGAAAGGATCATAGTTGTGTTTTCTATTCTTAAACCAGTCCTATAGTTTCTAAGGGATGCTCAGGAATTAAATGAGATGGTTAGCCTGGTGGCTAACCAGATTCTGTAGATTTATGCTCCTCAGGTTGTGGAGTCAGAAAACTTGATTTCTAGGTTATGCAAGGCCATTGAAAAATCTCTAAGAGGCACAAAAATTTTGGATTAGAGGGCTACCTCAAGAAAGGAAAGTGAATTCTTCAATTGATACAAGGTAACGAATAAAAGAAATGAACATAAGGCAATGTTGAATAAAAGGGTTGATGAAATAAAAAAGGATTTCAGTGTTTTGCTTGACTTCGGTTCACCTTCCCTTTTCTCACTAGATGGAAAGGTGTTATTGGTCAAATAGATCATAGATGCAATTAGACATAATGTTCAAACTTCTACCAAACTCTCAAGTATAAGCTTGTCACCCATTGTTGAAAAAATTGAGAAGGGAATTTTTCCTCTTTCTCTGCTCTATTACCACCTTGGGGATGTTTCAACAAGATGGGGAGTTGTTTCTTTTAAAGAATTTTTTGAGTTAGATCAAGTATACGAGATCCTTCACACTCTCATTTGACCCACTGATTTGGATTGGGAAGTACAACATTTCACTTTCCTAAAAGATCAAGAGTTTTGATTTTGTGAAGGATCATGATGGGCCAAAAAGTGGCAATATGATGGGTATGTGTAGGGTATGTGGCTAATGACATTTTTTTTACCCAAAATTGATGAAAAAAAAGGTTTTTACAGGCGATTCTCAGCTTTCCATCAATATAAACTATGCTTTACTTTGAATTTAATAAATAATTATTATTCATTTTCTATTTGAATTATGACCAAAGTCTTGATTGATAAGCTAATTAAAAAACATCTATAGCTTTCAAACAGTATCACATTTTTTGAATCCAAAAAATGCATCGCATTCTATGCTTCGCATAATAGGATTAAAAAAAAATTGAATTTCATGAAGTTTTGACCAAGTTAAAGTGGTCGACATATGAGATTTTTATATTTTTTAAAAGTTGTAATAAAAAAATCATAATTAATTATTTACTTGGGAAAAAATTATAAAAAAATATGCATCACATTGAGACATGAGTCCTCTACTTATATCTAAAATCTTTCAAAAAAAATTATCATTAAATTATTGTGGTTAGGGTGGTCAAACAAACACCTACTTCTTATTTTTTCCCTGAAATTGAATTACTACTGCATTGAAATTTTAAATTTTCACCAAATAGATTTTTTTTTTAAATAAACCTAGTAGTTTAGAAACTACATTCAATTTGCTATAGATTATTTTCTTGCATATTTTTGAAATAATAGAGATAACTTATTCAAATTTTTATGTCAAGTTTCCTAACTTTGATTTTTCTGAATTTTTCGCCACTTAAGGGCTTGTTTTTTCCATGATGATCTTGTACATACCCTCTCCAGAGCTCTAGGATCATGCCTTCACAAGTGAAGGTCCCTTGTGAGTTTCCAGAACTACAAATCAAAACTTTCTTTTCAAAAATCTTTTGGTTTTTTCTACTTCTACATTTTTTTAGCTTCAGAACGGGTCCACGCTTAATGAAAAGAACACTACTCCAAAAGTGTGCAATACACCATGTGGTGGCTACACGGATTTTGTATAACACTTTTCTCTTCGGGTGCAAGTTGAGACACATCATCTTGGTGAGGATTTTCTCAAAGCCATTCTCTTAGTTTTGATATTGCCTGCCTGCTCAACATGTGATCTATTCATCCAAGCAGTTGTTATTTCTGTGGGAGGGTCTCTTCGAGTGGAGTTTGTTGAAAAGATGTGGATTTCTTGTCTTGAGGATGGAACCTTCGAGTCAATGCCATCAATATGTATGGTTGATCGATCAATTTTTTTCCAGATTGTAATCTTTCCTAAAATACCTAAGTCATTAATAAAGTAGTTGAGACTTAATAAGCAAAGATTTCCACAATCTTAAAAAAAGATCTAAGATCAAATCTTGGGCTATTAGGTGTAGGAATCTAGTAGTTTCTACTTTTGGAATGTTGGTGAAAGTGTTCTCTTCTTCTAACTATAAATAGGATTCGACAACATATGCAAAAGAGTTCTTTTAGTTTTCCTTAGTTTTTAGAGATATATTCAAAAGTTGAAAATTTACACAAGACTGCATATTTCTGGTATGTTATATTTTATTAACTCAAACTATCATTGGATTGGCATCTAACCTTTGTTTTTCAATTCATTTAACATTAAAGTTAGATCTATTTAGAAGAAATCTTTGAAACTATGCATGTTATGGCCTTTGTCAAGTTCCTTCTTTATGTTTTTTGTTCAGGTTAAAAACAATGTGTTAAGCTTACTTTGATAGTTAGGGTAGCTAATTTTCATGCTTTAAGCTTCTATGTTGAAAGATAGCTTTTGGAAATTGGATTATGTTTGTTGAACTTCTCCATTTTATTTAAAGATTGTTATTTTTCATATTATGACATACAAAGAGGGAGATTTTTTGCAATTTTTGGATATTTCTATTAACTTTTTGAGCTTTCTTACATTTGATCGGACTATAATGAGTGCTTCCTATAGGGAGATTTGAAACATTGCACTATACTTTTACTTAGCCTTTGTTGTTCATTCGCTTCCCAACAATGAAGGGTTTGTGGCATTATGTGTCTATTATATCATTCATAGGAAATAGCTTAAGGTTTGAAATTTTTTAAAAGTTTGGTGCATCGCCATTTTCATATTTTATTTTCATTTCCTTCTACCTTTTCTCCCAACTCAAAGAATATTCAATTTTATATAAAAATCCTAAAGGTATTCAGTGAGGCGCAAATTAGTCCCCTAGTGGTTGAATTTGCCATAAGACTGTCAGAGATGCACAATATTTTATGATCAACAATTTCTCTTCTAACCAAAGTGAAAATTCCCTCCCAATTTTTAGATTTTAGACCTATCTCCCTTTGCCATACTATTTATATTTTATTATTCTATAGTTATTACCCATAGGCTTTCCAAACTCATTCTAGGCATTATCTCGAAGGAACAAGGTGGTTTTTTCTAGGAAAATAGATAGATGAAGGGGAAGTGATAGATCATGAAATCTTGCATTCAATTCATTAATAAAAAATCCCATCTATCATCATAAAATTAGACATGATGAAGGCCTATGAAAAATTAAACTAGGATTTTTTATCAAAGGTTTTGGCAAGGTTATGATTTTCTACAAAATGGTGCAAATGGATTATTTCCTATCTCATATCAACTAAATTATTAGTCCTCATAAATGGAACTCCAACTACTTTTTCCTCTACCTCTCAAGGAGTTAGGCAAGGGGAACCTCTTTCCCCTTTCCTCTTCATCTTGATGATAGAAGCATTGAGCCAAAAAATCTTAGCCTTTCATGTATCTTGAGTAAATGGAATGCTATTAAAATTCCAAGATCAGACATCTCTTCCACTCATTTCTTATTTACACATGATACATTACTATTTAGCCATCCCTTAATGTGTGAAGCCAAAAACATAAAGTATATGTTGGACAACTACTATCTAATTTTAAGACAAGTGATTAATCCATGGAATTTTAAAAAAATCTCTAGAATACTAGTACTCTGGTAATTGGCCACATCCTCTCTATCTTAGAATTCAGACAGAATAAACTGCCCTACAACTACTTGGGTATTTATTTCTTATCAAGGGCTTAGAAAGCTTCATTTTGGAAAAATATATTTATGATTATACAAAGAAGAGTAGCATCCTAGAAGGGTATATGGTTTTCACTAGTGTGCCAAGTTTGGCACAAATAAATGATCAACATGATAGTTCATTGCCACAGTTAATTGGAGGTATACCAAGGTACAAAATTGGAGGAAATCAACAAGAATAGGGAAATGCAAATTTTGATATAGAACACATTCAACATCAATTATAGATATTAAGTTTGTACAATACATTGCAGCAACAACCTCCTGAATTAAGGAGGTCTACCCGAGGGAAGAGGCTTCCAGCTAAATTTGATGATTATGAGTTGTTACTTTTTGATCAGGAAAAACCAACAAATTACAAAGATGCTTGTAAAGACTCAAATCCTATCTAATGGATGGAGGAAATGGAAGATGAAATGGATTCATTGATGGAAAATGATGCATGGGATTTGGTTACCCTTCCACCAAACCGAAAACCACTAAAGAATAAATAGGTATATAGATTGAAAGAAGAAGATGGAGGAGGAAAATACTATAGGGACAAATTGGTAGTGAAAGGTTATGATTAGAAAAAGGAAATTAATTTTCATGATATTTTGTTTCTAGTTGTGAAAATGACAACAATTTGTGTATACTTGGGTATGACAACTATATGAGATCTTTAGCTTGAGAAACTTGAAGTCAAAACCATATATTTTTCAAGGAGATGTTGAAGAAGAATTTTATATGAAGCAACCTAAATTTTTCATTAAACAAGGATAGGAGCATTTATATTGTATATTGTAGAAAATTTTGTATGGGCTCAAGCGAGCCTTGAGGTAGTGGCACCTCAAATTCGGTAGCTTCATGACTGAGCATCACTTTACTTGTTGCAAGTTAAAACCATGTGTTTACTACAAGAAGCTTGTTGATGGTGAGTTTGTTATATTTTTTCTTTATGTTGATGACATGTTGGTTACTAACACTAGCATGAGGGTGGTTTTTGAATTGAAGCACCATTTGGCTCAATGTTTTTCTATGAAAGATTTTAGGGGCAACGAAGAGGATTCTTGTGATGACAATAATTAGGGATAAAAAGAAGAGAGAAATTAGATTGTCTCAAGACAAGTATATTGCCAAAATCTTGGATAGGTTCAACATGAAGAATGCCAATATTTTTAGTACTCCATTGGTTAATCACTAATCTTTATCATCAATAATGTGTCTAAAAACTCAAGAAGTTCAAGAACACATGAAGGGTGTTCTATATTCATTAGTAGTTGGGAGTCTCATGTATGCCATGATTTGTACTCATCCAGATACTGCTCATGTAGTGGAAGTTGTGAGAATATTTATGAGTAATCTAGGTAAATCTCATTGGTAAGGAGTACAATGGATATTACAGTACCTGAAAGGTACTTAAAATCATGTATTGTGTTTTGGAGGAAAGGATACTCAATTGTGAGGTTATGTTGATTCTGATATAGCCAGAGATCTAGACAAATGAAGGTATACAAGAGGTTATTTTTTTACATTTGTCAGGGTTGCAATAAGGTGGGTTTCATGATTGCACTCTCCTCTATCAAGGTTGAATATATTTCATTCACTAAAGGAGAAAAGGAGATGATATGGTTACTGTTGATGGTAAAAAAGCACAACAACATTAAATAGAATATTACTATTCTATTTCTCCTGAAAGAGAAAGACAACATATAGTAATCTAGCTCCCAAGGTCCTAGTAGTTGGTTCTCAACTGTGTTGATATTGCTCAATGGTCAATATGATTGTAATGTTCAAGGGGCCTTTGCTGGTAACAAAGAACAAAACTGCATAGAACCAATTAATCTATGTTCTGGGGGTTTTAAATAAAATAAAAAGATGAAATAGGGCTTTAAATAAAAGAAACATGAATAAAACCCTTACATATCCAAACATGCAGATCAACAATGAGTGTTCATTCTACCTAACCACAACTACAGCAATATGCAATCCATAGAATAAACTACGCTACTACATACATCCATAATGCTAATTCAGATATCATCAACATTCACTAAACTCACTTCAAACAAATCATTCACTCATCATCCAAAACACAAATCAAATGAATACAATAACAATTTAATTCATAGATAATCCAATGATATGACC
This sequence comes from Sequoia sempervirens, assembly GCA_007258455.2. Lineage (NCBI taxonomy): Eukaryota > Viridiplantae > Streptophyta > Pinopsida > Cupressales > Cupressaceae > Sequoia > Sequoia sempervirens. Next base: position 87,518 of record VDFB02026581.1, on the reverse strand, counting down.
TTGAATCTAGTTCCTTCTATTAACTTTCATCAAATAAGGAACAATTAAGAACAACAAAATCACTGGCGTATGGATTAATCATATATCATTAACCTTATCAAAATAGATCCAAACTTTGAAAATCATGACATGAAAACGTATGAAAATTGTAAAATAATCAAGCTTTTTACTTAACCTTTTAGAGTATCTTTCTAAAACACTAAAATCCTAGATCTAGTTTCTATCTTCTATCCTTAGGTAGCTGATCTTTCTTCAATTATCCGACCTTTACAAAATAGATTCTAAAAATGCATATAGAGTGCCACATGCACAAATTTCTCAATTGTCAATCAAGATCCACAATTCATGGAGTTAGAACTAGACACAGAAATGGACTAAAGAAACCCTCTTTCAAGGTTCATCGCACCATTGTACAAAAAGGGAAATCTGATACTCCAAGAGGAAAATGAAAGCCACAGATCATACTCAAAGTAGAACTTATGTCAAGATCCACAAAAAGAGAAGAGCAGATCTAGAGCATGGTGCAAAGAGTCAGTCACTTTTGCACTGAATGCTCAAAAATGTACTCATCAAAACTAGAGAACACCTGTTGAAGAGTATCCGAATCTGGCCCATCCAACCAATCACTTTCAAATTTGATTCTTTCAAATTCTGTGGAAAAAAACCTTTGCATCTCCTTTAGCTTGATTAGCTCTTATGGTAGTTCTTACCTCCTCCCATATATCAATAAACAGATCCAACAATAAATTCTTCCCATCATCTCCTTTCTGCATGATTTCCTCAAACCTACTCATCCATTTCTCCCTTAGTTTATCCAAAGATAGGCCTTCTTTGTTGGAGGAATCTAAGTTGATTAAAATGGCTACAATAGCCTCTAACTCAATCATCTGTTGATTCAAGTCCTTACTCATTTTTTGGACTTCTTCTTGATGTCCATGCATATCACTAGAATTGTATCTTATGATGCTCATAGTTTTCTCCACAAAATATTCATCACCTAGCTCAAGAATTGAATATTCTATCAAGGTGGATTTGGGCACTTTGCTGACGTCTTCAAGCCTTTTAAAATATTCCTTATATTCATCATCCTGCTTTTCCAAATCCTTAGCTTACCGGTCTAGATCTTTTGCTAATTCAAGAGAAGCTTTATGAATCTTAGAGCCTTCAACAAGAACATTATCAACCTCCTGGTTGAGTTTATCGAACCATTTATCCATCATCCACACCTTTCTTTTCATTTGAATCAAATCATCTGCCTCCCTCTTTGTTAACAAAACTAGGGATTCAGGAATAGCAGCTTGTTAAGAAATGGGACTAGAAACATTTTTCAAGAAACCATGGAGCTGATCCAATTGAGCCTTAAGCTGATTGTTCCTTTACTTATCCTCGATCATTCGGGTTTTGGTTGAAGAGGCCACAATATCAATCAAACTCATTTGTTGGTTTCTTGTAGGCTTTCCCAAATTTACTACCCCAACTGATAATTAGTGATTTGCATGTCATAATGGCTCTTCTCCATTACAAGTACGACACATTCAACAATGATCTCTCCAGCATCAGTGAGCCTAGTGGAGTGAATTACTTGGGCCTTCCTTTTAGGTTTCTCTTTCCCAATTTCCTTCATCATTTCTTCCCAATTCAACGGTTGTGGTTGAATAACTTGTTTTCTCTCTAAGTCTAGTTTTAACCAAGTAGGAGCAATAGGAGTAGTGGCTGCCTGGGCTGAAGAAGAAGCAATAGTAGTAGAAGACAGAGGTTGCAACAATGTAAGCCTTGGTTGAGAATCAACCTCTTGCACATTTTGTTGATCACCTTGATCATTTTCTTATGCTAACCTTTCTGCTTCCTTTTTATCCTTTTGCTCTTACAACCTCTTAGCCTCCAGCTCCTTTAAACATTCCTCTTCCTCTTTGTTCTTTTCTAACATTTCATCCCACTGCTTCTTCATGTCTTCAACATAGTCCCATGCCTCCTTGGACTTCCTCGCATGTTCAGCAATCTCAACAGCCTCTCTTTCTCTTTTCAAATGCTCTTGCCCTTCCCTTTTCCTATAAGTCTCTTCTTGTTCCTTGAGCTTAGCTTCAATAGCTTCTTTTTTGCTTCTTTGTTAAGCCTTTGCTTCTTCAAGATCATGAATTTTTTGTTGCATTATCAACCTATCCCTTTCTTCTTGAATTTTGAGCTCTTTCTCCTTTTGTTGTTGATGTTGAGCTAACTCATCAGCCTTCACCTTATCTTCCAACTCCTTCTGCTTGACTGCCAATTTATATTGTGCATTGGAATCCTCCTCTTGTTGCTTGGATGATGCCTCAGCTTGTGTCTTAGCATCCTCTTCCTGTTGCTTAGCTAATGCCTCAGCTTGTGCCTTACCATCAGCTTCTCTTTTCACCTCTTCAAAGAGTTTCCATTGATTTTCCTCAGCCAATACGTGCTCAGTCCCTGCATCATCCATCATATCAAAAGATGTTAATGTCGGATGCTCCTTATCAGATGTAGTTTTTTCTGAATTTGTTTCAATATTATGTATCTCAATTTGAACCTCCATTTCCTTTAAAACTTTCGCTTCACTATGGGGAGCCCCTTTTGGTGATTCTTGGCCTAATTATTGTGCCTTAGAGGGCTAAGTAGATGCATCCCCTATAGCAAATGCAGAAGCACCCACCTCCACAGTTGTTTCATCTTCCTGTATCTCTGGAAGGTTTTCAGGAACCACCTCCTCTTCTTGTGCACTAGAAGGCATAAACTCTAAAGGTTCCTTAGGCGCCATCCTTCTCTTTGCCCTTTTATATCCTTGAGTAGTACCTACAACCTTCCTCTTCTTGGATGATGTAGCCTTGGCCTAATGAGCCCTCAAACTCACCCATTGAATACTCCTATCGAGCACTGGTCTTGTTATCTACATTATGTCAATCGTCTCATCCACATTCCAATCTATTGGATCAAGGTCCTTAGTACCAATCTTGTCTACATCATACTAGGGATCCAAAACAATCCCATCATCAGACAATGTTTCTGGAATGTCTTCCTTTATCCCAAACTCAATCATAAGTTGGATAGGTATCCTTTCATAATTCCTTTTCCTAAGATCATACTCATCTTGCAAGTCCTCCCAAAAATCATCCAATAGATTGAAGTGCTTCTCAAAAACACTGGGGAGTAAAGCCCTCATCTTGTGTTTGGGATCATAGCATTTCCTAGCAGTGTACAAGCCCAACTTTAAATAAACTAATTCATCACAAACAACCTTACCTACCTGAATGTGTGGACATCAAAATGCGCCCAGCGTCATTGGAAATTTATGGCAACTAGTCTCAAGTGTTTGTTGCTAAACTGGAGATTCACAGCCAAGGCTTAATAAATAAACTCCATTAAAATGATCCTATCACCACAACATCTAGGTAGCAAATGGGGGTGGCCATCAAAGCCTGCTAACCTAAAATAGGTGAATGTGGGGTATTGGATAAACCAATGCCCCCATTCATTCACAAAAGCCATTGCCTCCCTACTAATCCTATAGCCCGCATCACTATTAAGTTTGTTGATAATGACATAAAGAAAGGAATCATTAACCCTTCTATAATGTTGCTCTGATGCCTTGAAGGTGAGTTGGTCATAATACTCCCACACCTTCTTCTATCCTTGGGATTTCCCCAATATACCAACTATTTGTAGTCTAGGAAAAATCCCCACATGGGTAGCTGCATAAACTACATAGGAGGTCATAAAGAAACACTTGGTTTCTCTCACTTTTATCATCTGATTGTGAATGTTGTCTGATACTATCATTGACCAATCAAATTGTTTCCTCCAATCCAAAATGGTTTGAATGAAAGGAAACATCCATTCTTTAAATAGTGAAGCATCCCTTTTACCAAACACCCTAGAGAGGAACATGATTATATCTCCAATTTGTTTACTAAAGTCTTCCCTCCTAGGCTAGTCTAGAAGCTTGGTCAGAGACTTCTCTACGCTCATCCAATTCTTATTCATATGAAATATATTCCTCTCCTTGTTATCACTGTAAAGCTTCAAATCCTCTACCTTGTTCAATTGTTTAGGATTCTTTGGATCATGTATATGAAATAGGAATTTGATCATTTGAGGCATGAAGTCAATAATGACATTACCCTTTACATCCACACACTACCTAGTAGCAGGGTTATATGCTCCAACCACTGTAAGAATCAACTTCAGACATTAGAAAGATAGAGGGAAGAGTGCCACGTGCCAACCTAGATTGAACAATCCTTTATGTCCTTCCTGTGACCTGGTCCTCAGTGAATGTCTCCTCATGCAATTCCTCATAGCTAAAAGGAACCAAATTGGTGTCAGTAATATCATTCCAATCAGAATCAATCTTGCTAGCTGTGAGGAGAACCTCCCTATGCTTACATCTCAAGGTATATGGGAGTTGTTCCACTTTGATCTTCTTTGGCCTAACTCCTTGCCATGAAGTTTCACCTGGCTGGCTCCTTTGAGAGGCCTCATCTGATGCTCTCGAAATCTCTTAATACCTGTAGCAATTACATGTATTAGATGAATAAAGCATCTAAGTTCGTCAATCATATAATCACTGCTCCATCCTCCTAAGATAACATTTACTTGGTCAAACCATGCCTTTATCAGACGAGGAACCATAGAAGCATTAGGCATAGACAATGTTTCTTATCATGTGGCAGGTTTAGGATCAGAACTAGACAAGGAGTAAACAGTGTAAGAAGCGAGACCAGAATGGGAACCATAACCAACACAAGGTCAGAGGCAGAATTGGGATCGAAACAAAACCACAACATGGTTGGAGGTGGGAGGAGAATGGGAATCAAACCAGAAATAAAAGTTAGCTTACCAAGTTCAACTTCCTCTCTGGATCCGCTTCCAGCCAGAGTAAAGATAATCATCATAATAGTGAATGGGATTGGAATAATTCAAAAAAATGAACAGTATTCAAAACAAGGTGGTCACATGAACTCTAAACCCTAGGTCACATGGGCCCCAAAGGAAACTTAGAAATATAATAATTTTATCCCTCCCCTACAGCTCCTCTATACAAAAGTCATTAAAACCATGGAAAATGTTATATTGCAAAACCCTAATTCGCTCGATACATCATTTCCAAAAACTAGGGCACAAGAAAAAAATCGTACAAATAACCCAAAACTGACACGAGAAAACTAGAACAGGGTCCCAGAAATGAAATTCATTACCCAAGCCAAGAAACCCCTTCAAAATCAAAACCCTAGTCAAAACCAGAGCATGACAAAACAAACCTGTCATGAAAGTGACAATAGAACAAATAATAAAGCAAAAATGACAAACGGAAAAAAAACAAACCCAATGAAATAGAAAAGAAAGAAACAAGCAAACAGAACAAAAATAATAGAAACAAACACCAACCAGGTGAACAAATTCATAGAATAAACCCTCCTGCAAATACACTAAAATGATACAAGCAAAAGAACAAAACGGAAGAAAGAAAAGAAAAAGAAACCTACATCAAAACACTCCTTAGGATTGACTAGAAATTGGCCAAGATTCACTCCGCAATTCACCCCTGTGATTAAATCAATTCTCTCAATACTTTCCTAGCCATAATTTTCTTAAGAAATTCACATAGTAATAACAATGAGGTAGTTTAAGAATAATTAAGCCTAAGTTAATCAATAATTCATGCATACCAATAGCCTACCTTTAATTCCATAAATGCGGTAGATCGGGAATAGAGCCAACAACACAAACAGACAGTTAAGTCAAGTCCATAGAACATCAAAAGGTAAGGTGGACACAGAGCTAGGTTGGGAACAAGATAGAGAAACTACACAAAGTTCCATATTTCATTCCCAACCCCAGCTCTGGTCCCAACAAAAAGACCAAACAAAAACAACAAACAAAGACAGGGGTGGAGACAAAACAGAAATGGAACTTCACAAAGTTCAAATTTCATTTCTAGGTCCGGATCCAGTCCCGGCCAAAAAGAAAAGAACAACACAAGAACAAGGGAAGTGGGACTGGAGCGAACACTGGACCTAGCCCAAACAACAAAGAAAAGTGAGAAAGAAAAAGAGCGAAAGAAGAGTTGGGACTGGAATAAACAAATGGAAACTTGAAACTTCCCATGTGAGTTCCAATCCCGGTTCCTATCCCATGCGAGAAAAGAAACAAAACACAAGGAAATGACCAAAAAATAGGAGGATGGGCCAACCCAAGTGTTAGTCAAAAACAACCAAGAAAGCAAAAAAATGAAACAAAAGAGAAGGCAGAGTTGGAACCATATCTGAACTAGAAACCTTGAAATAGTTCCATGTCTAGATTTGGTTCCAGAACTGACTCTGACAAAACAAAAGACAAACTTAGGAGCAAAAACAAAGAACTCCTAAGACCCAACCAGACAACCAAAGATGACCAAAACAAAAAGAAAAGGGGGACCCATTTTGTTCCAAAATAAAGTAAAATGGGGTGGTTATGCAAGGCATAACAAATGGCGACTTGACTGGGAAAAAATGGTTTACCCATTTTTTAGATATTGAAGAATTCAATCACCCCAAAACTTATAATTCATTAGACATGTTAACTTAAGTGTGATTAGAATATTTAAGTAAAGTTGAGTTGGAATCTCAGATGTAGAACCAACATAAACTAATGCTTGAATCTGAGTGTGTGCATGCTTATGGTGCACCCTTCTTTATTTGAGCTTTCTCCACACCTAAACAACTATATCTACGATCCAAGCTACATGGGTTGAGTCCTTCAACTGTCGTGCAATGAAATCCTGGGTATTGCTCTGCTGCCAGTCAGGCGCCTATAGCCCAACAGAGATACCTCTAGTTCTCTCAAAGCATTGCTCTACTATCAGTCAGGCATCCATAGCCCTGATAGAGATACTTGAATTACCCATTTTGTATTGAGTTTTCATTTTATCTTAGTGCTTCTCTTTTTCTTATTTCTTTTATAGGCCTTACTTGTGAAAATTCTTTTCAAAAACCTCCTCAATACAAAGACTTTAATAGTCTAAGATGTGGATTGAAAACTATAGTGGATCCCATGACAGTTTTGGGGAAACAAATTTTTCACTTGAATCAAAGATATAATCACCCTGAGATGAATAGGCACTTTATAGTCGGATGTTTTATCTATTTTGTGATAGATTTCAATGATAGTTCAGGAGGTTATCTACAATATACCTTACTCCTAATAACCTTCAGACTCATGCTAAAATGACCATAAGGCATGAGCTTTAGAACAAAATATTTTGACACATATGCCCAAAAATGCCTAAACCAATTTCTCTCCTAGTACCCACAACATTATTTGAATAACAACGCCAATGTTTTAAGATGGAAAGAAAATAGAATCCCCAAAGAAGAAAAAAACAGACACAAAACAACAAAGGAAACAACAAACAAACAACAAAAAGGAAGCAAAGAACCAGTAATTACATAAAATACATATATACAATCAATTCAGAAACTCAAACCTTTATGAGCCGAAGTAATGCTTGAGAAACTACCCATTGACTAGCAATGTAATAGGTTTTCCCTGTCAAGGTGCTCAAATGAAAAGCGTTCTCACCCAAGATCTCAACTACTTGATATAGACCTAGCCAGAGTCTATCAAATTTTTGATGATAACCCTTTTTCTCCTGAGCCTTGTCCCACAACAACACTAGGTCTGAGATTCTGAATGCCTTAATCTTAGCTCTTTTGTCAAACAAACGTTTGACAACAGCCTGATGCTTGAAAAATTATTGTAGAGCAGCATCTCTCTATTCTTCCATGTTTAAAAGGTTATTTAGTCTTACCTCAATCTGGTCATCTCTTGTATAAAACTCCTGCATGAACTTAAGAACAGGTATCTGTAAGTGTATGGGGAAAATTGGATTTTGGCCATAGACCAATTTAAAAGGGGAACTTCCTAGAGCAAACTTAATACCAGTTCGATCTTCCCATAAGGAAAATCTTAACTGGGTATGCCAGTCTCTAGGATTACTTTCAAGTAACTTCTTTATCACTTCTAATAGATTCTTTTTAGTAGATTCTGCTACACCATTTCCCTGAGGATAATAGTTAGAGGAATATTTCAAGATAATTTTATGTTCGTAAGCCCATTGTATAAATTCAGTAGATGAAAAGGCAGGGCCATTGTCACATACCAGGGTGAATGGCACTCCAAACCTAGTAACAATATTTTTAGTGAGAAATTTGATAACCACATCAGTGGTGTTGTTCTTGCATGGTTGTGCCTCAGTCCAATGGGTGCAATAGTCTGTAGTAGTTAGGATGAATTTGTGTCTTGCACAAGAATTAGGATTAATTACCCTAACAAAATCCAATGCCCATTGGGCAAATGGTCTTACCTCATATACTGGTTGTAGAGGCATTGTTGGATTACGTTCCTTTGATGCAAAAGTCTAACATGTATGACATATCTTGATGTGTTGATGTGCATCCCTAAACACATGGGGCCAATAATATCCTGACCTGAGGATTTGATGAGCCAAAGAATCTGCTGATATGTGTCCTGTGCCATGCCTACCGTGGAATTCAACCATGGCATGCTTAGCTTCTTGTTTATCCAGACATCGTAGGTACACCCCCTCATAATTTCTTCTATATAGAGCCCCTCCTTTGAGCATGTAATGAGCACTCTTCATCCTAAGTGCCCTTCTCTAGATAGCATTCATTCCTTCTGGGCATTTTTTATTTAGAAGGAAGAAGATCAAGTTAGTATACCATAGGTCCTTGGTAAATGAGTGCACAGTATATTGCTGATAGGTAATATTCTTGTCAACCTCTACCATGGCCTTTGATAAACCTTGTCCTCAGACAAGTTTCATTGGATGGATCTCTAAATCATACTCTTACAGGATAGCCATCCATTTTCCTCTTCTTTCCCCCAATTCACTTTGTATAAGGAGTGACTTAATCGCTGGATCAGGCACTATAGCAATAACTTGGCTTCTCAAAATGTAATGCCTAAAATTTTTTACTGCTCGTACCAATGCAAAGGCCTATTTTCCAAGGGTGGGTACCTGACTTCTACATTCTTGAATGGTGAGCTCATCAAGGAAATTGGTCTTTCATCTCCTTCACCTTTGCATTGTGTTAGGACTGATGCACATGAATGATCAGATGCAAATGAATAAATATAAAAGGGATTTAGGTAATCTGGGCTGGTCAAGATCAGTGCCTCAAATATTGATTGCTTAATCTATGAAAATGCAGATTTAGCCTCATTGCTCCATTCAATTCTAGCATCTTTCTTCATCATCTCATTGAGGGGTTTGACAATTTCTGCAAACCCTATTATGAACTTCCTTAGGAAATTAATCCTCCCAAAGGACCTCATCTCCTTTTTACTGCCTAGCATCGTCAATTTCAAAATAGCCTCAACTCTGTCAAGATCTATGGATATTCCCTTTTCTGATATCACATGCCCTAGAAGTTTCCCTTCAGAAACTCTAAAGACACACTTCTTGAGATTTAGAGATACTCCATAGTTGATACATCTCTTAAGAACCTTTGCTAAATCAATAGCATGATCCTTTCTTTTCTTGGAAAATATTGTCAAGTCATCTACATATATAATAATACACTTACGTATCAAATCCTTAAAAGCCACATCCATTGTGCTTTGAAAGGTAGCTCCAGTGTTAATGAGGTCAAACAACATGTGTCTATAGGAAAATGTCCCCCACTTTGTAGTGAAGGCAGTCTTCATCCTGTCCTCATGACTAACAAGCGCTTGGTTATATCCAGAATAGCCATCTAAGAACAACATCATCTGGGATCCATTAATAGTTTGTAATACCTCATAAAGAGAAGGAAGTGGATAGTTATCCTTCTCTGAGGCCTTGTTCAAATTCCTGAAATCAACGTACAACCTGATCTCCCCACTTTTCTTACATATTGGAACTAGATTGGCAACCCACATGGAGTGCCTTACTAGGAAGATGATTCTTGCTGATAAAAGCTTCTGCACTTCCTTCTGTATCAATGGCTTGATCAAAGCATTGACCGAGCACTGCTTTTGATGGAAATGCTTGGCTTCTGGCTTCAACGGTATTGTGTGTGTGATTACAAAGGTGTCAAAAGTCTTCAAATCTTCATAACTCCAGGAAATTTCCGCAATATCTTCTTTTAACACCCTAATTATCTCATTTTTTATCTCCTCAGGGCAGGTCTTTCCTATAAGGACATTTCTTTCGGGACCCGAATCAGCCAGATAAATGGATTCATATTTCCTTCCTTCACTTTGCATTGGAACTCTCTCCCAAGCCCGAGGATTAGAATCAAATATCCTTTCTAAGGCTACCATCCCCTTAGGGATGTTGTTACTCTTTAAGTTCATTACTCCTTCTATATCACAACCTTCAAGGTCCCATTCTCCCTGATCTCTATCTAATTCATCTATGATCTGCCCTTCAAAGACATCTGAACTTGCCAAGAAGGCAAGTATGTGTTGGTCATCCTCAAAGACCTAAAAATTCTAAACATTATCAAGGACTGCTGGGATTGAAACTAGCTCAACTGAAAATCTTTTCAATTTGGAGTCCTGCATGGGCTCCAAAGTACTAGCAGTAACTGCCAAAGAATTTGCAATCTAATTTTGTTCCCTAGGAATCAAAGTAATTCTAAAAGCATCGAAGTCCTCGATCAGATTCCAAACCCTATTTATGTAAGCAACCAATCTTTTATTATGGTAGGTATATTGGCTGCGAACCTATTTGATAATAACTTTATAAGTCCCCCATCACCATAAGAGATGTGACCTTTTGATGAGAAAACATTAAGCCCCTAGCAAGTGCTTCATACTCTGCAACATTATTTGTGCAACCAAACTGTATCCTATAGGAAGAAAAGTAAGTCTTCCCCTTTGGATTGGTTAATTCCACCCTTGCTCCACTTCCTAATTTGGACTTGGAGCCATCAAATTTTAGGATCCATAATTGATCTGGGGTTGGGATCTCTTTCTTTTTCTGGCCTACAGTCTTTTTCTTGGCAAAATTATATGGTGGCTCGGACTGGTGCTGATCATCAGTACTTGAGAGTAACTGGGGGCATAGTTCATTAGAATCTTTTCTTGAATTGAAAATTTGTTCAGGAAGTGATTCTTGAACCTCCCCTTGAGCTAGGTTAGGATTTAGTGCTTTTTTCACCAATGCCCTAGGCATTGGAAGTGTTTCCAGGGTAACTATATTCGGCAAAGACTGAGATTCCTCAGTCTTAAGTGATAATTCAGAACACAGAACTTGAGTCTGCTCGAGTTGAGAAGATGATTCCCTCTGAGCATAGACGTCTCTTGTAAGGATGGTTTCATCCTTAGCTTGAAATGAAAATTCATTAGTAGGGGCTTGGGGTGGACATTCACCAGTTTCTTCTATCAAGGAGACATGTTTTAAGATATCTACACAAGGTAGGCAGGTTAACTTAGAATGATTCTGATAATGCACCCTACACCAGTTAGGAAGTAGGAGACTCCACATATCGACCTCCTCTCCCAATACTAGCCTATCCTATTGTAATTTCCTTGTTAGGACTTGCTGATTAACAGTAATCATTGGGTCATTTTGCTGTGAAAGGGGTGAGTCATTAGAATGAAGTACTGAAAAGGTCATGATTTCCTCCTGCTTGTAAATTCCTATCTCAGTTTTGAAATAGGCTACCTCATTAGGGGAATCATATTATGTGATCATATGTTTGAGCCTAGGCTTACTTTCAATTTTGATCTAGCTTGCTATTCCTTTCCAGGGTAGCCACATGTGTGAGAAATCCAAAAACAAATATCCACCTAGAATTTTCATCAGGTCAAGCTGCTCAAGAGCATACCATAGGTTTCTGGGATATCTGCGACTTGGATATCCACATAAGTTTGGATCCTTGGGTCAAATCCAATCTGTACATGGATATTTTTAAGCTCTCCTACCACATTAACTTCTGTTTTATCTAACTGGATAACCTTTTTATTTTTCTGGAGTGGGCTCAGACCTAACTTCCTACAAATGGAAAATAGCATGACATTCCCCGATGCCCCAGAATCCAGCAGACAATTATGTAAATTATTTCCAAAGATTCTTAAACTTAGCAAGAAAGGTGGAGTACTAGTCTTACCTTTGTAGAGAGTTGCATTCATCTCATTAGTAGGAGTTTCCTTTTCTCTTCCTTTTGACCTATCTACTTCCCTCAAGGCTTTCAACAATATTTCCTCTTGAGCTGGGCACCATTTCAAAATATCAAAGAAAGAAATTGTAGTCTTCTGCGTCTACATCTCTGTAATGAAATCAAATTTTGAATCATTCCTAACCTGATATTTAGGAATTGAAAATGAATTACCTCTGTTCTAAGAATCTGATGGTCCCTTTGGTGGTGGTGGATTATTATTAGCATTCTAATTTGGCAGGACAGAGTGTTATTAGGAGGGGCGGAGGTCGTGAATGGCCCTCGGTTCTGATTTCTAAGGAAATGGCCTCCCTTGGTTTGGAAGGCTTGGGCATCATAGACATCTTCTACTGCTTCATTGTCTTCTTGGTTGGGAAATGGAAGCTCTTCCTCAAAGATATCATATGCCATGGCAGTATCTGTTGATCCACCAGATTTGTTGGATGCACCCTAGAATGGAGCATCAACTTGGGCTATCTTAACGATTTTTTCCATCTCTGGGCAATTTACCTCAGAATGGACCACAGTATCATGTACTCTACACCAATTAGTCATAAGGTTGAGGTCTACCACATTAGCAATGTGTGGCTTCTCGTCTCCTACTTGATAATTGTGGGAAACTCCTCTGTTATTGGGTCCAGTATCCCATGGCCTATTGTTGCTAGGCCTTTGATTGTATCCTCTATTTTGATTTTGATAGTTTTGATTAGAGGAGTTTTGGTTCTGGAAATTGCTATTGGTGTTCTGGTTGGTATTATAATTCTAACTAGGATTTTGGTTAGGATAACCACTCTTATTAGAATACCCTCCCTGATTTTGAAAACCTTGGTTATGGTTCTAAGGGGGATTTTGTCTGAGTTGAGCCATGTCATTAGGCATCTGAGACAGTGTCTTTTTGAGTATACATCTCGTTGGTCAGTTGGAGAGTCTTTTCACTTTCTACTTTCTTCACAACAAAAGATTGATTAACTGAACTTGATCCTCCAGCTTGATTTTGGTAATTTTGATTTTGCTTGGAGGAATCCTGGGGACCATTATTAAAAAATGGCAAGGGAGGTGAACCTTGGAATTTAGACATGGGTTCATATTGGGAATAGGACATCCCTAGGACTGTATTGAATAGAGGGGGTGGATTGGACATTTGATATCCTATAGAAGGGAGAACTCCTCCTAGACTCCTGCTTTGCAGACTGATCTGTTGTTGCAGTTGAATGGCGAGATGATATACCTTAGCCAAAGAGTCAGTTTCATTAGCACTATATGTCCTTTTTAAGAACAAGCCAATCAAAGGGTCCACAACCCTTAAGTATCCCAAGATGCTGATGTTCTCAGCCACCAGGTAAGGATCCTGCAACCTTCGGTACATTCTTTGGAACCTGGTGTTGAATAGAGGCAGCGGTTCATGGTGTTCTTTCCTTATGGTGGAAAATTGGTGGTAAAGGATAGCAGGGTCTACATAAACCCTGAAACTAATTGATACAGGCATTCTCTAAATCCATCCAACCTAGAACTGACCCTTGGGGTAAGTTTAGGTACCAATTGTATGCCATGTCTCCCAATGAATAGGGGAACAACCTGCACACAACGTCTTGATGAGCTACTTGAGCATGGGTACAGGCATCTTTAAATGCATGTATGTGCTCTTCGGCAACTTCTTCACTCCCCATGCATGTACTTAGGATAGAACCTCTCTGGGTTCTTTGGGAGATCGTGTATACCTCCAGGGATAGTCCCTAATGGTGAAGGGTTATTAATAAAGTAAGCCATAGGTCTTGGAAGTGATACAGGTTGAGTAGGTTGTGGGATGGGTGAAAGTGGCTGGTGAGGTGGTGTAGGTGGATTTGGTGGAAACCCAGGTGGGGTGAGCAGTGGTGATAAAGTTTGGATCAAGACTCTATGAGCCTGGGGCCTATGCTCAACAGGGGTTTGGAGTTCAACAAATAATTCAGGATTCTGAGAAGATCTAAGAACTCTCTCATACCTATCTGGTGAAAATGACCCAATGTGAGTTAGCTTGTTCTTCAGGCCCTCCTTCTAGTGCCAAATTTGTTGATGGTCAAAGCAACACAACAACATTAAACAAAATATTACTATTCTATTTCTCCTGAAAGTTAAAGACAACATATAGTAATCTAACTCCCAAGGTCTTGGTAGTTGGTTCTCAACTGTGCTGATATTGCTCAATGGTCAATATGATTGTAATATTCAAGGGGCCTTTGTTGGTAACAAAGAACAAGACTGCATAGCACCAATTAATCTATGTTTTGTGGGTTTTAAATAAAAGAAAAAGATGAAATAGGGCTTTAAATCAAAGAAACATGAATAAAATCCTTATGTATCTAGACATGCAGATCAACAATGAGTGTTCATTCTACCTAACCACAACTACAACAAGATACAATCCATAGAATAAACTACGCTATTGCATACATCCATAATGCTAATTCAGATATCATCAATGTTCACTAAAATCACCTTAAAAAAATCATTCACTCATCATCCAAAACACAAATCAAATGAATACAATAACAATTTAATTCAAAGATAATCCAATGATATGACCTTGAATCTAGATCCTTCTATTAACTTTCATCAAATAAGGAACAATTAAGCATAGCAAAATCACTAGCGTATGGATTAATCATATATCATTAACCTTATCAAAATGGATCCAAACTTTGAAAATCATGACATGAAAACGTATGAAAACTGTAAAATAATCAAGCCTTTTACTGAACTTTTCAGAGTATCTTTCTAAGACATTGAAATCCTAGATCTAATTTCTATCTTCTATCCTTAGGTGGTTGATTATCTTTCTTCAATTAGCCAACCTTTACAAAATAGATTCTAAAAATACATATAGAGTGGCACATGCACAAATTTCTCAATTATCAATCAAGATCCACAATTCATGGAGTCAGAACTGGACACAGAAGTGGACTAAAGAACCCCTCTTTCAAGGTTGATCACACCATTGTACAAAAAAGGAAATTTGATACTCCAAGAGGAAAATGAAACCCACAGATCAAACACAGAGTAGAACTTATGTGAAGATCCACAAAATGAGGAGAAGAGCAGATAGAGCATGGTGCAAAGAGTCAGTCACTTTTGCACTGAATGCTCAAGAATGTACTTGTCAAAACTGGAGAACACCTATTGAAAAGTATCTGAATCCATCTCATCTAACCAATCACTTTCAAATTTGATTCTTTCAAAGTCCGTGGAAGCCAACCTTTTCATCTCCTTTAGCTTGATTAGATCTTTTCTTGCAGTTCTTACCTCCTCTTGGATATCCATAAACTGATCCAACAATAAATTCTCCCCACCATCTCCTTTCTACATGATTTCCTCAAACCTACCCCTCCATTTCTCCCTTAGTTTATCAAAAGATAGGCCTTCTTTGTTGGAGGAATTTAAGTTGATTAAAATGGCTACAACCGCCTCTAACTTAATCATTTGTTGATTCAAGTTCTTACTCATTTCTCGGACTTCTTCTTGATGTCCATGCATAGCCCTAGACTTGTATCTTATGATGCTCATAGTTTTCTCCACAAAATATTCATCACCCAACTCAAGAATTAAATATTCTATCAAGGTGGATTTGGGTACTTTGCTGATGTCTTCAAGCCTTTTAACATATTCCTTATATTCATCATCCTGGTTGTCCAAATCCTTAGCTTGTTTATCTAGATCTTCTACTAATTCAAGAGTAGCTTTATGAACCTTAGAGCCTTCAACAAGAACATCATCAACCTCCTGGTTGATTTTCTCCAACCATTTATCCATCATCCCTGCCTTTCTTTTCATCTGAATCAAATCATCTGCCTCCCTCTTTGTTAACAAAATTGTGGATTCAAGAAGAGCAACCTATTGAGAAATTGGATTAGAAACATCTTTCAAGAAAGCATGGAGCTGATCCAATTGATCCTTAAGCTCATCTTTCCTTTGCTTATCCTTGATCATCCAGGTTTTGGTTGAAGAGGCCACAATATCAATCAAACTCATTTGTTGGTTTCTTATAGGCTTTCCCAAATTTACTGCCCCCAACTAATAATAAGTGATTTGCATGTCATCACAACTCTTCTCCATTACAGCTATGGCACATTCAACAATGATCTCTCCAGCATTAGTGAGCCTAGTGGAGTGAAGAACCTGGGCCTTCTTTTTAGGTTTCTCTTTCCCAATTTCCTTCATCATTTCTTCCCAATTCAACGGTTGTGGTTGAACAACTTTTTTTCTCTCTAAGTCCAGTTTTAACCAAGTAGAAGCAATAGGAGTAGTGGCTGCCTAGGCTAAAGAAGAAGCAACAGTAATGGAAGACAAAGGTTGCAACAATGTAAGCCTTAGTTGAGAATCAACCTCTTGCACATTTTTTTGATCACCTTGCTCCTTTTCCTGTGCTAACCTTTTTGCTTCCTCTTTATCCTTTTGCTCTTGCAACCTATTAGCCTCCAGCTCCTTATTTAAACATTCCTCTTCCTCTTTCTTCTTTTCTAACATTTCATTCTGCCACTTCTTTAGTTCTTCAACATAGTCCCATGCCTCCTTGGACTTCCTCGCATGTTCAGCAATCTCAGCAGCCTCTCTTTCTCTTTTCAAACACTCTTGCTCTTCCCTTTTCCTATAAGTATCTTCTTGTTCCTTGAGCTTAGCTTCAATAGTTTCTTTTTCTCTTCTTTGTTGAGCCTTTTCTTCTTCAAGATCATGAATTTTCTATTGCATTATCAACCTATCCCTTTCTTCTTGAATTTTGAGCTCTTGCTCTTTTTGTTGTTGTTGTTGAGGTAACTCATCAGCCTTCACCTTATCTTCCAACTACTTTTGCTTGACTGCCAATTCAGATTGTGCATAAGAATCCTCCTCTTATTGCTTGGTTGAAGCCTCAACTTGTGCCTTAGCATCCTCTTCCTGTTGATTAGTTGATGCCTTAGCTTGTGCCTTAGCATCAACTTCTCTTTTTTGCCTCTTCAAAGAGTTTCCATTGATCTTCCTCATTCAATACGTGCTCAGTCCCTGCATCATCCATCATATACAAAGATGTTAATGCTAGATACTCCTTATTAAATGCAGTCTTTTCTAAATCTATTTCAATATTATGTATCTCAATTTGACCCTCCATTTGCTTTAAAACTTTTGCTTCACTATGGAGAGCACCCTTTGGTGATTCTTGGCCTAATTCTTGTGCCTCAAGAGGGCTAAGTAGATGCTCCCCTTGTAGCAAATGCAGAAGCACCCACCTCCGTAGTTGTTTCATCTTCCTGTATCTCTGGAAGGTTTTGAGGAACCACCTCCTCTTCTTGTGCACTAGAAGGCACAAATTCTAAAGTTTCCTTAGGCACCATCCTTCTCTTTGCCCTTTTATATCCTTGAGTGGTACCTGCAGCCTTCCTCTTCTTGGATGATGTAGCCTCGGCTTGATTAGCCCTCAAACTCACCCATTGAATACTCCTATCGAGCACTAGTCTTGCAATCTAGAGTATGTCATTCGCCTCATCCACGTTCCAATCTATTGCATCAAGGTCCTTAGTACCAATCTTGTCTGCATCATACCCGGGATCCAAAACAATCCCATCATTAGACAATGTTTCTAGAATGTCTTCCTTTATCTCAAACTCAATCATAAGTGGGATAGGTATCCTTTCATAATTCCTCTTCCTAAGATCATACTCATCTTGCAAGTCCTCCCAAAAATACTCCAACAGATTGAAGTGCTTCTCAAAAACACTAGGGAGTAAAGCTTTCATCTTGTGTTTGGGGTCATAGCATTTCCTGGCAGTGTACAAGCCCAACTTTAAATAAACTAATTCATCATAAACAACCTTACCTGCTTGAATGTGTGGACAGCAAAAGGCTCCTAGCTTCATTGGAAATTTATGGCAACCAGTCTTGTGTTTGTTGCTAAACTGGAGATTCATAGCCAAGGCTTGATAAATAAACTCCATTAAAATGATCCTATCACCACAACATCTAGGTAGCAAATGGGGGTGACCATCATTTCCTGCTAATCTGAAATAGGTGAATGTGGGGTACTAGATAAACCAATCCCCCCATTCATTCACAAAAGCCATTGCCTCCCTGCTAAGCCTATAACCCACATCACCATTAAGTTTGTTGATAATGACATAAAGAAAGGCATCATTAACCCTTCTATAATTTTTCTCTAATGCCTGCAAGGTAAGCTGGTCATAATACTCCCACACTTTCTTCTATCCTTGGGATTCCCCCAATAAACAAATTGTTTGAAGTCCAGGAAAAATCCCCACACGGGTAGCTGCATAAACTACATAGGAGGTCATAAAGAAGTGCTTGGTTTATCTAACTTTTGTCATCTAATTGTGAATGTTGTCTGATACTATCATCGACCAATCAAATTGTTTCCTCCCATCCAAAATAGTTTGAATGAAAGGAAACATCCATTCTTTAAATAGTGAAACATCCCTTTTACCAAACACCCTAGAGAGGAACATGATTATATCTCTAATTTCTTTACTAAAGTCTACCCTCTTAGGCTAGTCTGGAAGCTTGGTCAGAGACTTCTTCTCTACCCTCATCCAATTCTTATTCATATGAAATCTATTCCTCTCCTTGTTATCACTGTAAAGCTTCAGAGCCTCCGCCTCGTTCAATTATTTAGGATTTTTTGGATCAGGTATATGAAATAGGAATTTGATCATTTGAGGCGTGAAGTCAATAATGACATTACCCTTTACATCCACACATCACCTAGTAGCAGGGTTATATGCTCCAGGCATTGCAAGAATCAACTCCGCAAATTGGATAGACAGAGGGAAGACTGACACATGTGCCAACCCGAATTGAACAATCCTTTATGTCCTTCCTATGACCTGGTCCTCAGTGAATGTATCCTCATGCAATTCCTCATAGCTAAAAGGACCCAAATTGGTGTTAGTAATATTAGTCCAGTTAGAGTCAATCTTGCTATCCATGAGGACAATCTCCCTATGCTTACATCTCAAGGTATGTGGGAGTTGTTCCACTTTGATCTTCTTTGGCCTAACTCCTTGCCATGAAGTTTCACCTAGCTGGCTCCTTTGAGAGGTCTCATCTGATGCTCCCAAAATCTCTTAATACCTGCAACAATTCCCTATATTAGATGAACAAAGCATCTAAGTTAGTCAATCATATAATCACTACTCCATCCTCCTAAGATAAGATTTACTTGGTCAAACCATTCCTTTATCAGAGCTGGAATCATAGAAGCATTAGGCATAGACAATGTTTCTTATCATGTGGTGGGGCCAGGATCAGAACTGGACAAGGAGTAAACAATGTCAGAAATGAGACCGGAACGGGAACCCATACCAACACAGGGTCGGAGGCAGAACTGGGATCAGAACAAAACCAAAACATGGTCAGAGGTGGGACAGGAACATGAATCGAACCAGAAATAAAAGTTAGCTTACCAAGTTCAACTTCCTCTCTAGATCTGCTTCCGGCTAGAGTAAAGATAATCATCATAATAATGAATGGGATTGGAATAATTCCAGCAAATGAAGAGTATTCAAAACAAGGTGGTCACATGAACCCTAAACCCTAGGTCACATGGGCCCCAAAGGAAACTTAGAAATATAATAATTTTATCCCTCCTACAGCTCCTTCGTACAAAAGTCATTAAAACCATGGAAAAGGTTATATTGCAAAAACCCTAATTCGCTCGATACATCATTTCCAAAAAATAGGGCACAATGGAAAATACGTACGAATAACCCAAAACTGACATGAGCAAACTAGAACAGGGTCCCAAAAATGAAATTCATTACCCAAGCCAGGAAACCCCTTCAAAATTGAAACCCTAGTCAAAACTAGAGCACGACAAAATAGACCTGTCACGAAAGTGATAGCAGAACAAACAACAAAGCAAAAATGAAAAATGGAAAAAAATTGAAACCCAACGAAACAGAAAAGAAAGAAACAAGCAAACAGAACAAAAAGAATAGAAACAAACACCAACCAGGCGAACAAATTCATAGAATATTCCCTCATGCGAATACACTAAAATGATAGAAGCAAAAGACCAAAACTGAAGAAAGAAAAGCAAAAGAAACCTACCTCAAAACGCTCTATAGGATTGACCAGAAATTTGCCAAGATTCGCTTTGCAATTTGCTCCCGTGATTAAATCAATTCTCTCGAGACTTTACTGGCTGTAATTTGCTTAAACAATTCACATAGTAATAACAACAAGGAAGTTTAAGCATAATTAAGCCTTTAATCAATAATTCGTGCCTACCAACAACCTGCCTTTAATGCCATAAATGTGGTAGATCGGGGATGGAGCCAACGATGCAAATAGATAGTTAAGTCAAGTCCACAGAACATCAAAAGATAAGGCGTACACAGAGCCAGGTCGGGAACAAGATAGAGAAACTACACAAAGTTCCATATTTCATTCCCAACCCCGGCTCCAGTCCTGACAAAAAGACCAACTGAAAACAACAAACAAAGATGGGGCCAGAGACAAAACTGAAATGGAACTTCACAAAGTTCAAAGTTTTTTTCTAGGTCTGGATCCGGTCTCGACCAAAAAGCAAAGAAACAAAAGAACAAGGGAATTGGGACTGGAGCGAACACCGAACCTGCCCAAACAACAAAGAAAAGTGAGAAAGAAAAAGAGCAAAAGCAGAGTCGGGACGAGAACAACAAAATGGAAACTTGAAACTTCCCATTTGAGTTCCAATCCCAGTTCTGATCTCGCGTGATCAAAAAAATAAAACACAAGGAAACGACCAATAAACAGGAGGACGAACCAATCCAAGTGTTAGTAAAAAACAAGCGACAAAACTAAAAATTGAAAACAAAAGAGAAGGCGGAGTCAGAGTCAGAACCATATCTAAACTAGAAACCTTGAAATAGTTCCATGTCTAGATTTGGTTCCGGACCCGACTCTGACAGAACAAAAGACAGACTTAGGAGCAAAAAAAAAGAACTCCTAAGACCCAACTAGACAACCAAAGACGACCAAAACAAAAACAAAAGGGGGACCCATTTTGTTCCAAAATAAAATAAAATGGGGTGGTTATGCAAGGCATAACAGTTACAATGACCTTATTGGAAGAATAGTGGTGTAACCAATCTATTTTCACTTTTTTGTGATAGCAACAATGCTATTCGCTTGTCTAATAACTCCACCTTTCATAATAGTTCACCAAGTATATAGAACTTAGATGTCATTTCATTTGACATGTACTTGAAGAGGGTATGCTACAGGTGAAAAAAATTGATACCAAGGTGAACTCAATGAATGCATTGATGAAGATTGTACCATGAGATAATTTTTATTTTTGTAGGACTTCTCTCAGTATTGTCAAAATGTGACAATAAGCCTGAAGTTGGAGATATCTCTAAGTAGCCTACTTGCAGCAGTGATCAGACTCCAAGTGGGAGATTGTTGGAATATGAAGTCCAACAGTCTCTACCACCAACTCATCTTTTTTTTCCTTACTTACCTCTATCTCTTGACATTCCATTCGAAGTATTATTGAAGGTGTTGTGACCTTTGTATTTTGATTATTGAATGGTTGTTTGAATGTTATTGTGACTATGATGTACTATAAAATATATTTTAATAAAATTGGAGAATCCTCTACTTCTTGTGGATGTAGCCTATATGGTCAACCATATTAAAAAATAGTGTTATTGATTCATTATCTGCATTCTTGTTTTCGTTTATTTACTTTCTTTCTCCAACACATTTTTAATATTTATAAATACATTTATTTACTTTCTTTCTCCAGCACATTTTTAATATTTATAAATATATTCTAGTTTGTCACTAACAAATTTGGGATATCAATAGAAATATTGATAACTCAACATTCAAAGATGTGTGTCATATTAGGAGATTGAGGTTGTTGAAGAGATTTTGATAGTTCTTAATATTTATAGGTAAATGTATCATGACATCTTATTAAATTGAGGGTGATTTTAAAGAGTTGTAGTATTTATCCATAATGTATCATGAGAACTTTTAGAATGGAGGAATGTAAATAAAATTTAGTCTTACTCAAAACCTTTGATTATTCATAGTATTTATAGATAAATATTATTCTATTTTATTTTTTTCACATTGTAATTGGACAATATGTTTTGGTGATTTTCAATATTATATTATTTTTATTCTTTAATTTTTATTTTTAACTTTTTTATTTATTTAATTAAATACATAAAAAAATTATTTTTAAATTTATAATTTATAATTTAAAAATGTTTTTGAGTCTATTTTATTATTGATTTTAAAATTTATCCTTATTCAAAACATTTGATTATTTATAGATAACTATTTTATTTTTTTTCACATTGTAATTCGACATTATGTTTTAGTGAATTCCAATATTTTATTGTTTTTATTTTCAATTTTTTTATTCTTTAATTTTTATTTTTAAAATTTATATTTATTTAGTTAAGTAGTTAAAAATTTATTTTTAAGTTTGAAATTTATAACTTCAAATGTTTTTTAATCTGTTTTATTATTAATTTTTTTAACAAGATGAGATCTATGAAATAAGAGAAACATTTATTTTGTGAAGAAGATATGTATTCTTTTTGTAGAGCCCATTTTCCACATTAATTCTTCCTCTTCCTTTGATAATTGAAAAAAATTAATTATTTGATTTTTTCTAAAGTCGTGTTTTTCTATTAATTAAATAATTCTTAATTATTTTATTAATTTATTTCCTTCATATTCCTCATTAATTAATTAAATAAATTATGTTTAATTACGTCACTAATTAATCATTTTTCCTCTATCATAATTAATTAATTTTTATTTAATTATTCACTTTCCAATTTTCTCTCTATAATTAAATAATAATTATTAATTATTTAATTATTCATTAGTTTTTTCTTCCATAATTAAATTAATTCTATTTATTTAATTTTTTTCCACTTTCTCTCCACTATTAAATAATTATTTTAATAATTTAATATTTTGTCATTTTTCTTCACTTTTAATTAAATTGTTATTTTAATTAAAAGTCAACCTTTTCCTCTTCTTTTATAATTAAATAATCTTTTTTATTTAACTATTCACTTTCCCTCCTAAATTAAATAATTTTATAATTATTGAATTTACTCTAGCCACCTCTTTTTGTCATTCTTATCTCTTTATCTCAATTAATTTCCACCCTTGATAAAGTTTTATTAGCTTTTAATCTCCATCATCCATCCTTAACTAAACCCTATTTTTTTTCTAACCCTATTTCTTTGGTTCCCAAATCAATCTCATCCATTGATTTTTATCATTCAATCTTGACCCTTCATCCAAATTTGGTTTTCTATAAAAGATATCTATCACTTTCATTTCCACGGGACAACCACACTACTATCTTCAATATTATCTTCAATATTTTGCTTCATTATCACTAGGCTTATTCTTGCAAATTACAAATATGAGGGGAGAAAAAGCATATAAAGCAAAATGAAGAAGAGCAATGAAGGTGATTCAACCATGGCATAGGAATTATGGTAAGATTGATTTATTGTTATATTATGTTTCTATGTTCATTTGTGCTTCATTGATGGAATAGGGTCTTTAGGACTTGAGTTTTATGTATTTGGTGGTTGATACTATTTCAATTCATGCCTTTTCCCATGATTTTACCTTATTCTACACTTGTAATTTTTGCAATTTGTAGCAATAGCATCATTCTCAACACATGAAAAAAGTAGAATCTGAAACCTTAGGGTTTGGTATCATTATGGCAAATTCACCACTAGCAATTCACCATCAATGAATTTTCTGTGGTGGTGAACTGCTGGTGGTGAATTTACGTTAAGGTGAATATGTCATAACGGTGAATTTTCCCACTGTCAATTATTGGTGGTCAATTTTTCTAAATCCTCTTATGTCTAATACTGATTCTACCATGTTTTCTTAAAATATATTTTAGAAATAAGAATATGTTTTTCCGCTATTCTTTTGACATCTTAAGTGAGTGATAAGAATTAAGAAATATCCACTCTATCAAATTTACACAAAAATATTTCAAAATTGTGAAAAAAAATATTATAAAATAATATCATTTTACAATAACATCATCATTTCCAACACACGAAAATAAGAAAATTAAAACCCTTTTCTAATTAAGATTTGGCATCATTATGTCTAAAATGTAGATATATACCCCTTCCATTGTACCTAATGCCTATAATGAAAAGGAGGAAAGAACCTAGAATTAGATTACTTTGGCAAGAATTCTTTCTGTGATAGCTTGCAAAAAACATGGAGAACACATCCTATTTGAAATTGCGGTTGGTGATGACTCTTTTTATTGTTAGCTGCGTGTATACTTGACCACGGGCATGCTTGGCTGATGCCGACATATTTCTCAAGAACAATGACTTTTTCTTTTCTTGAATCATTCTGAGTAAGAAATGTATGTCGCGTGGTAGAATGAAAAATTATAACCAAATATTCGAGAAAATCATTCTGTTAGCTGCGTATAGTTATTTTAAGATCTGGGCTTTATGAAAAACCGACAGATTTATTATTTTCATTAGTCTATAATTCATATTTCACATAAATAGATTTTATTTTTGAAGAATGAACAGATTCTTTTCTTGAAGATAAAATATTTAATTATGTTTTTTTTAAATGGATTGTTTAGAAAGGTTTTCAAAATTTCTGGGACATCTACTAAAAAAATTTAAATAACCCAGCTTCTCTGCTGTCCAGCCTCTTCCACCATGTCCTTACAGGTGGAAAGCACAAATCCCTGTATTACTTTCATGCTGACTAAAATAAATAGCTTAGATATTTTTCTTTCAAAAATCTTATTGTTTAGGATGGTGCAAGCAGGTCCAAAGCTTTGGTTACAAACTGGAAGGCCGGTGTGCAGTGGATCTGATAGCACCAAATGCCAGTTCTCCAGCTGTGGGGAAGGGCATCTCCTGTCCAAATGCGCCATTGGATTTACAGGAGATGCGAGAGGTGGGTGGAGGGCTCTCCTTCACAGTAACCAGATCTGATGACAATCCCACCAATCTTGCAACTGCTACATTGCATTATGCTATGAGCCTCTACTCTGACCCAGGAGTATGGATCACCTTCTCCCATCACATGCTAATTCGACTACAACAAATGCGACATGTCTTCTGCAATACATGTTAGAAATTGGAGAAAGAGCAGAATAAAAAGACTAACACAAATATAATATCATATATTGATCATATCAAAAACATTACATAAACTTATGAATTCCTACAGCTCTCTATGGAGCTGGACTCTTAGAGGAGTAAATTGTCACATTACATCTGCCTCTATTTATAGAGGTCTTTTTTGAAAGATGGAATCTTCTACTGCTAGAAAGCAATTTCACCTGCAAAGCTGTTACATGTAGAATAACTATATTTAGCCTATGAAACTGACAACTAAAAAATAGTGGAGAAATTATTAGATTCCTCCAACACACCACCTTAATTTCTACCACATTCTTTCCATTCCCAAATTCTCAAATTTCTATAGATTAGAGGATACGACATCTCAACTGTCAAACTAGATAAGAAGTTGGGATTACAATCTCCAACACTCTCCCTTAATCACAACTATGAATTTTGATTTCTTTCTTGATCTCATTTACACAATCTTCAATCTTCAACTTCTAGGAATCAAACCTAGGAAATCCCATTTTGCTGTTGGGATGCTCTATCCATGAGCTCTGGCCCTTTTTCGAAACTGGTCCTAGGTTCAGGTGTGATGTACTTGTTTTATCAACACCTCCCATAGAGTCACACCATTGGTTCTCGAGGATCCTAGTAGGCTCTACTGGCCACAAATCTTGCAAACAATTGGTTTCAGATGACCACAAACTCACAGGTGGTTTCAGATTACCACAAACTCACAGGTGGTTTTTAGATTACCACGAACTCAGACAAGTGGTTTTAGATTACCACAAACCCACGAACTCACATGATGGGGGAAACTAATACATACTGATATCCTCCTCTAATTTTGATCTCCTTTGGCTGTGATTTAACAGCAAACACTATAGATCAAATCAACATGAAAACTTGAGATAAGGTTTGGGAAAAAATGGAAAAAAAATGAAAGAGCTCATTCAGCCAATTGTGAGGCCAAAGAATAAAGGCTTGAGATATGGTGAGAGAGATAGAAGTGATGTAACAAGTGTTACAAGTTCATGCAAATTAGCTAAAAGTATGGAGTTTATGGAATGTTCTCATTGTCATAGGGGAGGACATAAAAATGAGAAATGTTGGGATCTTCATCCCTGTACAATTTGTGGGTTGAAGAATCATTCAGAAAAATCATGTTGGAATAGAGAGTGGAGTGGACAATCTGAGAAAGATTGTATGAAAATTGATTATGGATGGATTGATGGATCCAGTTGGAGAAAAGTTATAGGTATGTTTAAAAAGTTCCATAAATCTAAATGTTGGCATGTTAAAAGCAATAAGGTGTCATGTGATTTGAGAGATAGTGAGTCTTCTCTATATTAGAGAAAGAATCTATGAAAGTTTGCACATTGAGTTGTCCAGGTTCAGTTTTCAAAACTTCAGTACTGTATTGTGAGTCTCAGCATCAAAGGGGAGTATGTTGGAAAATGATGCATGAGCCTCACTGTTTAATTGAAGATTCCATGCAACAATTTTTAGTAAATAATTAATAAATGCTTGTACTTGCATGTTGCTGCATGTTGACTGTAACAGTCATGTGCATGCATGAGTTATATTTAGAGTTGGTATGCAAAACCTCTATAAAAAGAGGTCATATGTAATGAATTGATATATCAGAGGAATAATAAAGCTCTGATATCACTGTTAGAAATTGGAGAAAGAGCAGAATAAAAAGTCTAACACATATAATATCATATATTGATCATATCAAAAACATTACATAAACTTATGAATTCCTACAACTCTCTATGGAGCTGAACTCTCAGAGGAGTAAATTGTCACATTACATCTGCCTCTATTTATAGAGGTCTTTTTAGAAAGATGGAATCTTCTGCTGCTAGAAAGCAATTTCACCTACAGAGCTGTTACATGCAGAATAACTATATTTAGCCTATGAAACTAACAACTAAAAAATAGTGGAGAAATTATTAGATTCCTCCAACAATACAACCATTGACAGTAGAGGAGTGAAAGTTATTATGAACAGTTCATCAATTGGTTTTGTTGAATTTAAAAGGGGTAGGATAAACAAAAAATAAACACATAAATGAAAACAAGCAACAAAAATGAAAACCATCATATTTTTTATATAAATCAAAATGAGATTACAAAGCTTCAACTCATCCATAATTAACTTCAAACTTCTGATATCTTTTCTTCTATCGAAAGTTGTATCTCTCTATTTGAATTACGCAACTACATTGCAAAGTATATAACCTAAAGGCATCTTCTAGAGACTTAAGCAATTACATAAAATAATATATATTTTGATGCACCCACAAAATGTGTGAGGCCTACACGGTAGTTAAGGAAAAATCCTTTCATATCATTTCCAAAATCCAGCTTCATAAACTGTCTTTAATATTGGGGTCAATTTGAGATCCAATGCAGATACAGAGGCTATTTATCTTCAATGTTGAGATGTCTTGCAGATACGATGTTGATGCTGATTTGACAGACATAGCTGTGGTATTAAATGGAGTAGGTGAGATTATATCTCCAACACTCCCCCTTAATCTCAACTGTGATCATGTGGAAAGTCTATTGCAGGTACTAATTATTAATCTCCTATCTAATATAGATTATTTGACTGCGGAAAATTAATTCTCACCAAATATTGAAAAATAACACAACTACAACTTCACAAATAAAACTCATAGGAATAGAGAAGAAAATATGCACAATAATAAACACAATATTTTTGGAAAATTTGTCTTTGGAAAAACCCTGAAGGGAAAACCATTACTATAAATGAGGAATTTTATTAAACTTTAGCAAATCAAGGAATACATAAACTGCTTGCCTCTTACGGGCAGAGCTCAGGAAATGTTCTTCTCCGGAAATTCTTCCCTTAATTTCTCCTGCTGAAATTCCACAGCTGCTATCCCCAATGCTATCACTGCGCCCTTGCTATCACTGCAAGACTATTTTCTCTCACTGCAAATCTACTCGCTATCACTGCAATTCTTTCTCAAGTCTATCTACTTGGTATCACTACAAGTCTACTTGAATGTGTCTACTTGTGTGTTCTCCAAACGCCCATTGATCCCCTTTTATACTTTTCTCATTGGAAAACCAATGGCCATGATTTAATCTCAATCAATGGCTAAGATTAAATAGAATATAACAACCCTAACTAACTAGATTCTAGAAGTCTCTAGAGGAATCAATTATTTAATTACATAATTATTTAGACAACTCAGCCCTTTCTAGAAGTCTCTAGAAAATAATTAAATAATTAAATAAACACTTCTTAGGAATGGAGACACCTGTCCAAGCTACATAAATTAACACTCCCTCTTAGCGAGGAAAGTGTTCTACATGACACCCAACTTATCTCTGAAGAAGATGAATTTCACCTTCCCCAATGCCTTGGTCAAAATGTCTGCTACCTGCTGATCTGTAGGTATATACTATAGCTGAACAATCCCACGCTGTACACAATCTCTAATGAAGTGATATCTGATGTCTATATGCTTAGACCTATCATGAAACACTAGATTCTCAGACAACTTGATGCAACTCTGGTTGTCGCAGTGTATCACTATAGTCTTAACCCTCTGACCAAACAAGGACACCAGCAACTTCTGAAGCCATATCACCTCACATGTCGTCATGCTAGCTACTATGTATTCTGCCTCTATAGAACTCAAAGCCACGGACTTCTGCTTCCTGCTATACCAAGAGACAACTCCTGATCCCAAGCTGAAGCAACACCCTAAAGTGCTTTTCCTGTCCATTGTACTACTTGTCTAATCTGTGTCAATATAGCCTATCAACCTGATACCATCACCTTGAGTATATCTGATCCCATACTCGATTGTACCATGCAAATACCGCAACACATGCTTTGCCATTCTCCAATGCACTTTCTTCGGCTCAACCATGAACTAACTAAGAGAGTTTATTGCAAAGGATATATCTAGTTTGGTGTTGACCAAATACATGAGAGACCCAATTAATTGTCTATATAAGGTGGGATCTACATCCTTCTATTTGGATGATTCTACCTTCTTCCAATTCATGATCATAGGAGTAGACATGGCTCTACAATCCTCCATCTCGAACCTCCTCAAGATTTTGATGCAGTATTTCCCTTGTCCAAGGAAAATCTCTCCATCTATTTGCCATACCTCCATGCCTAGAAAGTAGTGCATAAGCCCCAAATCCTTCATCTCAAACTTTGCTGCAAGGTCCCTCTTGCACTCCTCTATGAGCCCTAGTGAACCTGTTAAAAATAAGTCATCCACATATAGAACAAGAATGAGAACCTCACCCCTAGCCACCAAGTAGTAGAGCTTAGCATCTGCTTCACTCTTCATGAAGCCCATTCCCTGCAAGTATCTATCAATGCGCTCATACCATGCCCTAGGAGCCTGCTTGAGTCTGTACAAATCTCTCTTCAATCTGCACACGTGTGTTTCACTACTATGTGCTACAAATCCCTTTGGTTGTTCTACGTATACCTCCTCTTTCAATTCACCATTAAGAAATGCCATTTTGACATCCATTTGATGGATCTGCCATCCCATCTGTGCTGTGAGTGAGATCACGACTCGTATAGAAGTATACCTGGCCACTAGAGCGAATGTCTCCTCATAGTCTATTCCCTCCTTCTAAGAGAACCCCTTGGCCACAAACCTTGCCTTGTATTTCTCGATGCTACCATTTGCACCGTTCTTGATCTTATAGATCCAACATGATCCAACCATTGCCCTATTTGTTGGTCTAGGCATAACCTCCCACACATCGTTCTGCACTATTGAAGTATACTCCTCAACCATTGCATCTTGCCACACTTGCTACTGTGCGGTCTCCTGATAGCTGGAAGTCTCACTATCTACCAACTGACTAACTAATGTCATATAGTCATCATACCTGTTTGGTTGTCTCTGCTATCTACTACTCATCCTAAGAGCTCCCACAAACTCCTGAGTATCCCTTTTGTGACTGTTGGTTCCTGCTACCAACTATAGACGATGAAGTATCAACCTCCATATCACCTTGGTGCATCTCTTGGATCTAATACATCTATTGCTCCATACTCTACGAACTCTCAACACCTGAACCTATGCTTGTACTAGTAACTGTACTCAAGCTTCGTTGTCCTTGATTTGGTTGAACGATCCTTGGAGCTTCTATTGGCTGCTCACTCTAATCATCCGCTGGCAAATCTTTGGACCTCCTGAATGCCTTGTCCTCCATGAACTTGACATCACGCCTAACTATAGTCCTCCTAGTCCCTAGAATAAATATTCGATATGCCTTTGAGGTTTCTCTATACCCCAAAAAGTACCCCCTTTCTATAGTCTGATCTAACTTGGAATGTGTTGGCCCTGGAATGTGACAATACACCAAACTCCCAAATATTTTGAAGTGGCTAACATCTGGCTTCTTCCCTAAGAATGCATCCTCTATTGTCATCTTTCCCAATACCTTGTGGAACCCTCTTCTATATGTACACTGTTGTACTGCATGCCTCTTCCCATAAGTAACGTGGCATATCCTGGTCATGCAACATAGCCCTTTCCGCCTCTGATATAGACCGATTCTTCCTCTCAGCAACCCCATTCTGTTGTGGGTTGTAAGGAACAATCCACTCTCTCTTGATTCCTTACTTGGTACAGAACTCTTGGAACTCTTTCCCTTGGTATTCGCCTCCATTGTTTGACTGAAGAACCTTTATCTTCCTACCTATCGAATTCTCCACAAGAGCTTTGAACTCTTGGAAGTGACTGAAAACCTCATCCTTGGCCTTCAAGAAGTATATCCAGGTCTTCTTGGAGAAATCATCAATAAAAGTAACAAAGTACTCGTACCCTTTGAGAGACTTCATCGACATTGTTCCACATATATCTAAATGTACTAGATCAAGAACACCTATGGATCTAGTGTCACTCCTTGGAAATGTTGCTTTCACAAACTTTCCCAATACACATCCCTTACATACATCATCATGCTCTATGCTCACCTCTGGAACACCACTCACTGTCTCATGAAGCAATTTAAGTGCTCCATGATGTATATGACCCATCCTTCTATGCCATAGCTCTCCTTGATCTCTAGAATTACTACTACTCATCAGTGCCTTATGAGTATCAAATTGTAACTTGTAAAGTCAGCCGCTCCTAACTCCAATAGCTATGGGTGATTTCCAATCCTTGTGCTTGATTAACACATTTTTCCCTCTAAAGAGTACATTGTAACCTTTATCTTGAAGGACAGATACATAAATCAAATTCATACCCAAGCTTGGAACATGCAACACATCATGAATTGGAATCCGCTTGCCATTCTCCCTCTGAAATAGAACAGTCCCTTTCCCAACTGGATTGAGCTTGGACATGTTCCCCATAGAAATTTGTATTCTGATGTCCTCCTTATAGTTGGAGAAGTACTCTCTAACTCCTATCATATAAGATGATGCCCCACTATCTATATACCAAACACCCTGTGAGGTTGAGCTAGCCATACAAGCTATGAGAACAAACTCATCCTCCATTCCACTAGAGAGCTCATCTACACTTGCTTAAGCTGCTATATGCTTCTTTCCCTTCTTTTCGTTTTGCTTCCTTTGTGGGAAATCGCTGACATTGTGGCCAAACTCGTGACAGCCATAGCACTTGACTTTAGACAAGTCCTTCTTCTCACTCTGTGGATTTGATCCTTTGCTAGACCCCTTCTTCGCTTTCCCTTTTCCTATAAGGGCAACATTTTCCTATTCTGCCTCACTTTTTTTACTCTTATTGTTGGTACCATTGACAAAACTAAGTCTAAGCTCCTCCTGAGTGAAGTCACTCCATAGTCAATCCCAACTCAGTAAGGTGTCTCATTCATTAATAACTTGAACAAAGACATCCCATTGCTTAGTAAACCCATTTAGGGCTACTCGTACTAGCTTGTCCTCATCTACTTTATCTTCAACAGCTGCCAACTCATCCTTGACAATTATGAGTCTGGCGAGGTAACTTGTCACGTCTTCTCCCTTTTTCATCCTAGTATTCCTCAGCTTTTCTCTGAGAATCGGCTTTCGATTTGTGGTAGAATTCTAGTATAGATTCAGAATGGCATCCCACATCTTCTTTGTTATATCTAACTCTGTGACATGTGGAACAATATGGTCCTTGGCACCATCAAGAATCAACCTCCTCACCTTGGCATCTTCCTTCTTATGTGTTAAGAGCTATGCTAGATATATAGGTACATGTACAACACTAGTCACATATTCCTTGATCCCATTCTCTTCCAACAACAAAGAAATTTTGGCTTTCTAGACACCAAAATTTAAGGCTCCATCCAATCTATCATGATCTCTTAAACCTATTGAGGCCATCTCAAAAGATAAGAGAAATAACAATAAAAATAATTTTGAAGAGGTTGAACTAGGTTTTTATAAACCCTCTTTCATACGTTAATCTTTTTCTGCCCTTAGATCAACTCTGATACCATGTGAAAATTCTATTACAGTTACTGATTATTAATCTCCTATCTAATATAGATTATTTGACTGTGGAAAATTAATTCTCACCAAATATTGAAAAATAACACAACTGCAACTTCACCAATAAAAATCATAGGAATAGAGAAGAAAATATGCACAATAATAAGCACAATATTTTTGGACAAATTGTCCGTGGAAAAACCCTTAAGGGAAAACCACTACTGCAAATGAGGAATTTTATTAAATTAATGATATCAAGTTTCCACAATCCATAATATTCTTTGTAATGGTTTCTGGTTTTGATTGTGTGAGAATTTTTGCATCAATTCTCACACAATCAAAACCAGAAACCATTGCAAAGAATTTTATTAAACTTCAACAAATCAAGGTATACATAAACTGCTTGCCTCTTACTAGCAGAGTTCTGGCAATATTCTTCTCCAAAAATTCTTCCCTCAATTTCTCCTACTGAAATTCCACAGCTGCTATCCCCAATGCTATCACTACACCCTTGCTATCACTACAAGACTATATGCTCTCATTTCAAATCTACTTGCTATCACTCCAAGTCTTCCTCAAGTCTATTTACTTTCTATCACTACAAGTCTACTTGAATGTGTCTACTTGTGTGGGCTCCAAATGTCCATTGATCCCCTTTTATACTTTTCTCATTGGAAAACCATTGGATAAGATTAAATAGACTCTAACAACACTAACTAACTAGATTCTAGAAGTCTTTAGAGGAATCAGTTATTTAATTACATAATTATCTAGACAACTCAACCCTTTCTAGAATTCTCTAGAAAATAATTAAATAATTAAATAAACACTTCTTGGGAATGGAGACACCTATCCAAGCTACATAAATTAACAAATCATTCATCTCAAAAAAATTTGGAGCATCCACCTTCATTTTCAGAGCATTCACCTTTTAGATTTCTTACATTATTTAAAAATTATTTTCTTTACTCATTGAAAAATTCAATTGACCTTTTATGACCTCATACAACTAGTATTCTTTGGAGATCTTTTGATCTTTTTATAAACTCCTCTTTCTTGCTTTGTTCCTATTTTTTTGTATAAAAAGAATTGAGAGTTGTGGCTCTTTCCAGCTTGAAAACACACAGATAGACACAATCGGATTTATATTTTAGATTCAAAAAATTATAGTAGAGTTTCAATGCTCTGTCTTCTTTCTTACAAAATGTTCTTGCTTGTTGTAGAGTTTTGTTGCTCTCTTTTTGCTTCTCCTTTTATATTGTGACTTTGGATCCTCTTGATATTTCTACAACAATCTCCTTCTATCATGGTAGCATCTTCAACTGATTTATAGCAACTTGCATTTATCATTTCACTTGGCAGCAACTTCACTTTTGCCCACTTGTTTTACTAATAATACAATATCAACAATGTGATTTTTGTGTGTTGCTGTACAAAATTTATTCAATTGACTTCTGTCCTTTTTCTATTTCTATTTTTTTCCCTTGAACATACCCTCTTAGTCTTGTGCCTTTCTATTTTTTTTTTCACTGTTCAAAATTTCTAGAGCTAAATTTCTAGAGCAATGTCTTTCCAGAGCAAAACTTTTGGCGCATCGCAACATTTTGTGTTGCTGCTACAGATATTCCGGAGCAACTATTCTGCTGAAATTTTTCACAGCTTCTTTATTTTGCCTCTTTATTTATGCTTCAACATCTACAATTTTAATCAATTGTTTCTCCAATAGCTACTATTGCATCAAACTTTGATTTTTTTGCAATGGTAGCTTCAACTACTTCTCTGAATCTTTGAATCTTCTTGCATACGACCCCTTGCATATGGGGCGTCCAAGACTCAAACTTGGAAGATCTTATGGCTTCTTCTTGCACTTCTGTGTTTTGTACTTGCAACCATGTTTTCTGACTTTTTCAATAAAAAACTGTCAAAACATTTTTAACTCTCAATGATTATGCCATTCATTTGGCTTTTTCAACTGCTACAGTAGTTTCTCCAACTTTTTGTTTCAAAACATCAACATAAAACTTTCAATATCTCCACAATCTGTAAATTTCTCATTAGACAACAATTTCTTTTGACTCAAAAAACTAGTTATTCTTTTTGAACATTCATACCTTTTATGAATGATACCATTTCTCACAGATGAAAATTTATACAATCATTTGAACATACTTGTAAGCTTCTTCCAACTTGGTCCATAGACCCATCCACAATCCATTCTTATGCAATCTTTCATTGATTCATTCTTCCAATCTTTGTTCAAACACATTTTTTAACAATGATTCTTTAATCCAAATAATGCAAGGATGTAAATTCCAACACTTATCCTTAGTATGACCTTTTATATGGCAATGTGTACACTCAACACTCTTCATTTCTTGAAAAAATTTACCTGCACTTGTAGCATCATTCCCCTTACTTGGAACATACTCGAGACCTTCATACTTTGGCCTCATTGTTGGCTCAATTGGATTTCTCATTCCTTGTTTGTGTTTTCCTAATCCTTTTCCTTTATATCCCATTATTTTCATAATTTTCATACCAACATTGTCATCAAAAGAAAAACATTTGGAGAATCAAATGCAGATTCATTAACATGTTCATCTTCATCAATACATTTTTCTTCACACACGATTTTAGCAAAGTTACACTTATCATTCGATTGATCAAAACATAAATCATTTGTGTGACACAAAATATCATACACAATTGGCTTTGTCTTCAAGCAATCATTTTCTTGCCACAATTTTAATATTTCTTTCTTTTGAAAACTATTTTCTCCTTCTAATTTTTTTAGATTTTATTCCAAATCTTTAACAAACTTCAACTTGTTTTGTATTTCCTCTTCTTTTTTTTTTATCAGACAATTTTAATTTCTCTTCCAATTCTGTAATTTTATTTTTAACTTCAACCAATTCTTTACCTAAGGCATCATTTTCACACCTAATTTCATGTTTCTTTTTTACTCTTTCTTTCAAACTTGCTACCAGTTCTGAATTGCATTTCTTAACAT
Organism: Sequoia sempervirens; assembly: GCA_007258455.2. Taxonomy (NCBI): domain Eukaryota; kingdom Viridiplantae; phylum Streptophyta; class Pinopsida; order Cupressales; family Cupressaceae; genus Sequoia; species Sequoia sempervirens. The sequence continues at coordinate 51,764 of VDFB02026581.1, read as the reverse complement.
TTAATAATTTATAATTCTTCTTCTAAAATGTCTTTTGCAATTACTAAATTCTCATTCTCCTTTTTAACTCTTTTTGCTACTTTCCCCATCTATAATAAACAATTTCAACTTACCTTACTCAATTTATATTTATCTTTTGAAGCAGGGAGGGGGGTGACACAAAACCCTCTCTGCTGACTTAATTTCAACACAAACACAAGTATGAAAGAAACTACAACATGAAACTTTCATTAAAATGGAAAATCTGCAATTACAAAATAATAAAGTCTCAATGAGACTATGGGAACCACATATTCCCTTTACAACATCATAAAATTGATTACAAAAATCTGCAACATTCCATAGAATTTGTGTGCTTCTCAAGCACTACAACCAACCCACATGCACACTCTGTCACTCGTCAATAATGGCTGCAAATAAATTATTAAAGCCTTCACACTTTGCTGCAATTTCTCCGTAGAGAAAAATCCACCTTAATTGTGAGTTTCCTGCCTTTGAAAACTAACTTCAAAATGTAAATGAATTATCTTTTATTACAAACTTTCCAAATCTGCCAGAATGAAATGAAATTCAATTTCAATTTCATTTCCATTTCAAACTCAAAAATAATCTTTCCCAAAAATCCAAGGAGAGAATTTCTAAATTGAAATTCAAATAAATCAAAAATCAAACTTCTCACACACACTTTATCGGCAGTTTCCAAAATTTAACTCACTCATCAAAGTTGCCAATTTGATCAAATGGGAACCCACTTTGATAGTCCCTATTTTTTAGGGATTTGTGAAAGTTGAGATTTTATTTAAAAATAAAATCTTAAAAAAATCTCCTTTAACTTGCAAAAATCCAAATTTTGAATTTTTGCACTTCCATTTCCTTTGCAACACCTGCTTTTTCGAGCATAATCATTCAACATGAATTTTTAATGTAATTTAATTTAAAATTACATTAATTACAAATATTTGTGGCAACCATTTATTGAAAACCAAACCAAATTAAAATAAAATAAATTTGGTTGATGCAAGATTGCACGAGCCCATGGATGCTCCTGCATCAGACACCCACGGTAGAAAGAAAATGTTCTGTGAGCAAAGCTCATGAACATTTGAATATGCTATGTTCACGCTGGATCCACTTCTCAACCTCATCATTGTGAACATTTTGTTTTCCCTTTGCCTGTAATATTCTATCTCTACTCTCCTTCATTCTTCCTCTCTTTTTGCCTTTGTTCACAAAATTCAGCTCCCACCATTCTCACTATGCAATTTTGGAAAACAATAATTAACATCCTTCTCTTCATTAAAACAAATGAAATCATGTGTTACCTCCCATTTTTTTGCTGCTGCAACAATTTTTATTTCAGCCTGTAACATGTTATTGCTGCACCTTACCATCTCTCTTTCCTCACTTCCTTTTGCCATTACACCCTCACAAAAATCAGCTTTGTTAGAAACATTGAAATTTTTGGATAAATCAACAATTACCTCTATTTCTTTCTCCTTTCTTATTGCTGCAAATTTTCCTCCTTCAATGAGGCATGTATCAGCTGCAACCTCTTTAATTTCATCATCTTCTTCTATAATTTCTTGTTGAAATAATTTTTCTATTTTTCTTATCTCCTCTTTCAACAAAAGACTATCTTCTTCTTCATTCCCTTTATCAAATCTAGGACTATCAAAATCTGTTTTTGGAATTTCCATAATTTCATCCATAGCTTCATCTACTTCTTTTGCATGCAAATTTTCACTAACAAAATTAATAGATACCTCTTTTTCTACTGTGATATCCTTCTCCTTTTCACCATTTTCTTTGCCTTTGCTAGTTCCTGCAAACAATGCATCTTCAAATAAAATAAAATCATTAAAATTACCATTAAATTTATGATCTGTAGTGACTATTTTCTCTTCTTTCTTTCTCCATCCTTCCTTTATTTATTTTTTCTTTTTACTATCCTCTTTCAACAAAACATTATTCTTCCCCAATCTTTCTTCTTGAATTCCCACTTTCTCCTTAATCAACTTTTCCAGTTCATCTACTTGAGCTTGGAGCTTTTCAAATTCTTCATGGTAATTATTATTTTCCACTTCTTCCCAATAATTTTCCCAAAATAAAATTCTTACATGCCTCCTCATGATCCATCCCATCCTCTCTCGTATAGACTGTCTCATGTCCGATGATCTGTCTACACATAAATCACACACACCACAAGTCTTGGTACAAACTGCCTCACATTCGGCGCTCTGCTTGCACACTCAGGAACTCCCGCTCTGATACCACCTGACGAGGGAGCAAACCCGAGACATAGAAATACACTCACAAAACAGAAAATAATATTTTATTCATAAATATTGAACTTCTTACATGCAGAGGATCTCAAATCCCCAAGCTCTGTATTACATGCAAATTACCCACTTACAGAAAATTACCCAGATCCCCTTTCACAGCATACGAACTTCTTTCCCCAAAAAGTTACCCAAAAATCAGAAAGAAGCCCCTAAATAGACCCATTTCAATTTGGAACCAAAAACAACCTTTGAGATAAGATTTTTTGACGGTTTGGTGCCAAAATTACAATTTAAAATTCGAGTTTAAATTCACAGTTGAAAATTAGCACATTTCTAAAATATGCACCAACTTCCGGCAGCCATAACTTTTAATCCGACCGTCGGATCTTCAATGATAATACCTTTTCGGAAAGCTCTCGAAAAAATGATTTTCTGCAAGGTAGGCATTTCCGCAAATTTTCAAGCCCATCCGGGATCGTTTGGTGCCTCAAACTGAGCTCGGAAGGTTTTTCAGGGCCAAAAGTAGAAATTGGAACTTGAATAACTTTCAAGTCGTGAATGATTTTGACCTGATTCTTTCACCAAACTGTGTATTTTTCCATCCTGAACCTTCCCATAAATTTCTGTCTTCCCATGACTTCAAATGCAAACCTGCTAAAAATAGCAGTTGAACAGAAAAAGCAGAAAAGTAGTTCTAAAAGTTGGAAACTTTTTTTCGACGAAAAGGGTATCCAGAAATACAAAAACATCTACAAAAAGAAAACAACAGGAACAAAAAAATGGAAATCATCTTTTGGGTGATGCAAGATTGCCCTCACACCACTGGATGCTCCTGCATCATCTTTTGGCAACTTCGCATTCTTTGAATTTGTTTCTTCACAATTTCTTTTGACTGATTAAATCCCTCAATAGGTACAGTTGTGCTTACAATGTCAACGAAGTTTCTTCTTCGTTAACAGTTGGCTGCTATCTATCTTCACAGATCTAAGATCCTCCTCACAGCGGCTTCTTTGACTTCTATTATTCCTCTAACAAAAATCTCATCTCTTTTCTTTGATGATAAGGCAGAGAGAATAAAAACGGGAAAAAACAGAGTACCCCAAACTTGCTACAGAATTTTCATTCAACTCAACTCCTTTGCAAAAACAAACAACAATAGATTTACCAGCTGCGGCTCCTTTTAGAAAGTCTCCTCCAATATTTATTCAGGGACTTTGATAACCTTTATCATTTCTTCAATTTGCAAACACTGGTGACTTGAAAAAGTAGGGTCTTTCTGTCAACAGTGATGACTTCTTTTGACTGGACTTCAAACAACAATCTGACAACTTTCCTTTCTTAGTGTCTACCTCCTATATAAATGATCTGAATTCTCTTTGACTGGGGACTCTTTTTCTTGACAATCTTTAACAACTGTGACATTCATTCATGGCATTCTTCCTTCCTTCCATGCCATTAGAATTGCAGTGGTGGCACGATTCTTTTCCTCATTCCATGAAGACTTGCTTTTCTTAAAATTGACGACCTCTTTTAGAGACTGAAGCCCTTATTTGTGGTGACCTTTGCTTTATGACAGTCAACTCTATTTTTTTATCTCTACAATATAAGAACTGCAGCCCTCTCTTTCTGTTCCTTTCTTTCAAACAACAATTCCAAGATCTGGTTGCAACCTCCTTTTGTGCTTCAGAACGACGACCACAGGCAGTGACTTCACTTGTACAATTTCTTCTGCAACGTTCTGCCTTTTGTCTTACTAGCAGCACCTTTCTTTTAATAAAGACAATCTCCTTTCAAACAGCAGTCTCATTAATTTTTGTCTTTTCTCATGGCAAGCAACAACAACACTTTGATCTCAAAAATAGCGATCCACTTCCACCTTTGGCTCCTTATGTAACATCTGTGACTTTACAATGATAGCATTACTTAGACAGCCTCGTCTTTGGGCTTTGTGGTTTCTTCCAAAAATAACTACGATTCTCCTCTCAACTTTCAAATTTCTGCGACTTTCTTTTACCAAACAAGAAATGAAAGTCTCTACTGCAAACAATGGGCAAACAACAACTTCCCTTCTTTTCCTTTGACCGTTGTGGCTGGGAGCTAGTCCAGATGTTGCGTTCTATCCTTTCTCTAAAAAACTGACGGCTTTTTCAGTGACCCACTTCACACCAAACAATAGCAATTTCTTATTTTGAAGAACAATAATTTGCTCCAAGTGGGAAAACACTTCTGTGATCTCAAATACTTCACTGGCCTTCTTTTCCAGCACCTTCAGCTCTTCCTTCAACTGATAAACTTTAGGATAGCGACCTCTTTCTATCTTGAGCTCGATGTTAGAACTTTCCCTTCTACAGTCTCTTCACATTAAAATGCAACTTAACAGAATCTACCACAATAGACTCCCCTTTACTAGCAACTGCAAGATCTACAAACAATTTCTCCAAACTAGATCGACTGAACTCCTTTCACTTTGCGATTTCCCACAATATTCTTCAACCTCCTCTCACATTTTAATTTACCATTTGAAACTGGCAGCGTTCAAACTTGGCAATTCTTTTCATAAAAAATTGTTGCGGCTAGTTTGCAAACAAACAAGGAACAACAATCTCCTTAATCTGCACTACTTCTTCCTCAGATTCTTCTCGTATGCACTCCCTCATGTTCCTCTCTTGATGCCCATGATCTTTTAAACTCTTTGATCTCTTATTCTGTCCTCCTCTGGCTCATACTTTTGAGCTCTCCAGGTTCTTCATCAGGCTCTGATACCAGATGTCGGATTTAAAAGGGAGAGGATAAACAAAAATAAACACAGAAATGAAAACCATCATATTTTTTATATTGATCAAAATGAGATTACAGAGCTTCAGCTCATCCATAATTAAATTCAAACTTCTGATATCTTTTCTGCTCTTGAAAGCTGTATCTCTCTATATGAGTTACACAACTACATTGCAAAGTATATAACCTAAAGGCATCTTGTAGAGACTTAAGCAATTACATAAAATAATATATTTTGATACACCCACAAAACGTGTGAGGCCTGCACTGTAGTTAAAGGAAAAATCCTTTCATATCATTTCCAAAATCTGGCTACATAAACTGTCTTTAATGTTGGGGTCAATTTGAGATCCAATGCTGAGATGTCCTGCACATACGATGTTGATGCTGATTTGACAGGCATAGCTCGGGTATTAAATGGAGCAAGTGAGATTATATCTCCAACAAGTTTGAATAGAGATCAGAATGCTATTCTTCATATCATTTAGATCAGCAACGCCAACTTTGATACAGTTCGTATATTTTTATCCCAGAAAGGTCTGGGTGGATCACCTCACTTCGTTTAATGGCATAGGGGCTCTGTATCTGCGGTCTAGGGCTCTACCGATATTACCATTTCAAACTGTCCTCTATCTCATAATGACTGCAATATGTTGTTGGGGGCCCAAGATTCAGACACAATTGACCAGCAAATGAGAGTTACTGTATATAGGAACTGGTTTAAAACTACAGCGCAATCCTCACTACAGGTAAGTTCCTGCTAATACTCTCAATGGAAAAAGGAATTTTTTGTCTAGATGAATGTATTTAACTTTTTATAATTATTTTATTTCCTTTCCTTTCAGATGGGAATATTGTGTATGGAAATTGGGGATCCTATGCAATTGGGGCACGAGTGGATGCACAGATATATTCAGAGTAGAATGTGTTTGTACCAGGGAAAGATCTTGAAATAACTGTGCTGCTTCCGTTACATCTTTAGCAAGTGCCTGTCTAAAACTTGGAGAAGCATGTCTTGACTGAAAAAAATATATGTTAGCATATATGGCAAAGTAGTCCAAATTTAATTTATGGACATAAAATTTGTATGTGAATTTTTTTTCAAACTTGATTAAATTAAAATAATTTGGTGTTAAAAGCCATAAAATGAATAGTGGATATAGTGGTTAGTTCATTTTCGAAGAGGAAACAAACTGTATAGATTATTTTGGCTGATGACTCTTCATTAGAGTAGCTGAGGCCTTCTCACATGACCAGTCAAAAAAGAAGTTTCTGATTTTTCTTTGAAGATGAACTAACCAAGGAAAAATCTCCATATGTTAGAAATATTTTTATGATCAGAAATATTTTGAATGGATAGAGGTATGTCCACCTTTTAAAGAAAGTTATTTCAATTTAATTTTGTTTGAAAAGTCTTTCATAGACAAATTTTATGTTTATAAATTAAATTTGTAAGAACTACTATGCCATATACGATAACATAATTCTGCTATATATTTTTTTCAATCCAAATTTTAGACAGTCACTGCAAAAGATGTAACAAAAGCAGCATAAATGCAGAAGAACCCATCTCGGCAAAAATGGAGAACTTATTGGGCAAATGATTTTGTTTAATATTTGAAACTGTCTTAGTATGGAATAAGGGTAGTTGATAAATAGTGTTATTTTGTAGTTAGTAGAAAAGAAAAAAATGACTGTTTTTGTCTATATAATAAAAAATAGAAAAATTCATGAAAAATATATTATAAGAAATTATTTAAAGTCAAAACAAATACATAAGATTTTATTGTGTATTTCATTCTTCTAATTTTATTCTCTCCTTTCTACAATTTTTTTTAATTCATGTATTTATGCGTAGGCTTTGAAACAATAAAAAAAATTATTTTATTTTCAGCTAGTTTATGCTGTAATAAAAATTAATTTTAAACATTGTGTTTTCTCCAGACATTTTGGGAAAAAATGCAATGATGATGCCATTATGAATAGTACTGGTCTTGAGTTCTTGTGCAAGGAAGTGCTCATTCATGCTTTCTTCATGGATAAACAACACTCGTTGTTTCGTGAGTTTTAAGGTAACAAAGTTTATATTGTAAACAAAGTGTAGGACATTTGTGTTGTTTCATGTCACTCTAATCGGACATAGTTCCAGAACAGTACTATGCATAACTCTCTTTACTATGACAAAAAAATATTGTACGCCTTTTCAATCTAAAGAGGCATGTTTTTGTTTTTCTATGCAGAGCTCAAGATCTTAATTGGAAAATTATATATAAACATTGTTTCAAAAGATATATATATAGTTGCAGATGCACATATTTTATTGTTTCCAAAACAGTAGTATGCATAGCTCTCTTTACTATGACAAGAAAATATTTTACCCGTGTTTCAATCTAAAGAGGTATGTTTGTGTTTTTCTATGCAGAGCTCAATATCACTTTGAAATTATATATAAACATTGTTTTTATATATATATATATATATAAATTAATTTATTTATTAAATATTAATTCATTGTATAAATCATTGGTTGATTGTATTTTAATACTATAAGTAAAGGTGGCGTTTTTAAAGGATTAGACAATTAAAAGTTTTAGTATAAAATTAGTAAAAAATGATAAATATTACTTTTTTATATTTATTCATATTGTATGAATATTTATGTACTATATTAAATTAGTGATATTTTATTATTTTATTCTAGTTGTTAAATTTTTAAATTGATTTTGTATGAAATTTGAAATAAGCATTAGTTATGTTTGCTTTGGCATGATCTTTTAATTTTAATTTTGATAAAAGAAGTTTAATAAGAAATCTAAAAGATTAAAACATTAGAAATTAGGTTTACAAAAAGCTACCTTATCCCCTATACAAGATTGCTCCTACCCATTTTTATAAATTTGAAACCTGTCACCCTATCTTGCACTTCCATATATTGATATGTTCGTAGTATGTTCAAAATTAAAACATACATTACAAATTAACTACCCCTGTGAGTTAAATTCACAAAAATTTCACCTTGCCCCTCATTGAGCTTGAGAATGAACTTTTATATTGATGTTAGAATCTGATGATTAATCCTATTTGCATGATAAACTGTAGGAGGAATACTCACTTGCAGACCTTGCGGGCAATTATGTGATAGGATAAAGGAAATAGCATGATATTTCTTCTTAAATTTATCAATTTCTTCCTTGGAAAACTCAAAGTGATACCTATTGTGCCCTTAGCACACACGCCCCGTTCAGAATGGGGACCCTCTTTTCTTTCGCCTAGTTGGGTCATTTTTATCACCGCCTGTTTTGTGTGCCCCCTTTTGGTGTCCTGGATGGTCAATGTTGCTTTAAAGTCCTACCATAAGTTGATCGTACCTTCCCCCTTTAATTTTGTCGTGTTCTGGTACCTCACGGAGTCCCTCTACCAGTTTGACCCTACCAACTGCCCCCAGCCCTATCGAGCCTGGGCGTTCGGCCTTCCTTTGCTGGGTTTCCCCGTTGTGCCGACCATTCCCAACGGCACTCAGTTAGCGTCCTCCCGGACCTAGGGTCCGAACTCCTGTTCTTCGTCTACAAACCATTTTAAATCTCGGCAGCTGTTTAACCTTCCGGCCCCTGGACCCTGGAGTTCTACTCTCGGGGTTCTGGGAGTGTCTCGTCATTCCTCACGGCGAGCCTCTGGCAGTGTCCCTCCTTCTGGGTCCCGCCACCATGTTTACTATCTGAGGAGTTTGCGAGAAGTCCTCTATCATCGAGTGTTCCGGGCCCGATCTTCCAGAATTCCAAGTCCGGAATTCCGTGATGGTTCCGCCGTCTCTAACGGCGGATCTTTGGCCGAACTCCGCCCTTCGGGCCCTGACTCTCTCTCCACCGCCGCCGACCCAACTAAGTCGATATCTTCAAGTGGCCGCTGTCCTGTGCCCCTCCGGCCGTCGGACCTCGGGTCTCCCACCGCCATTGTCGACTTTCAAATTCACCAACCTTTCTCTCGCCGTACCTACATTTAATAGGGTCATTAATGGTGATTAGGGGTATAAAAGACCCACTCGAGCCCGTCATTATCACTTAACAGAGTTGCAGAGAAATCAAAGAACCTGCTGGAGGAGCCCACCGTCTTCATCACTTTCACGCTCATCGCTCTCACCGTTGCTTCATCGATCATAAGTGGATCCCACATCTCCCTGCATCAAGAGTTTAAGGTAAGTCCTTTGTTCGCCCTCCTGAGAATTGTTTTCATGATTTCTAAAAATTTAAATAAAAAACAATCATCAAGAAGGCATGCAAATCATAAAATATGGCACCGTGCACAAAACCCATGTTTTGAAAACCTAAGTAAACCTTCGAGGGTGCCCTCATGACTGATCCGGAGCTCCACCTCGCCACGGCTATTCTTCGCACAGGGAGATCATCCCCTTCGGCCACGGGACCTGTCTTGGCCATCCATACCAAAACGATGAACATTCCTTCTGACAGAAATTTCCCCTTTTGGGCCCAAGCCGTCGGACTTCCTCATTCGAAAGTCACCCTAGATGCTGCCATGTCGAAACAGTGAACTCTCCTCGCCCCTCCAACCTCTGGGGCCCGCCCTTCTCCTCGCTACGGGCATTTGAAATTGGACAAGTGCCCTTCAGTTCTCTCAGGCCCAGGACTCCGGACATCTGTTCCTGGGATTTCGTCCTTCATTCACTGTCGAGAGATGTTCGTCCATTGCCAGGACCTCACAACAACACCACCTTTCTCCTAGCGATTACCTAATGTCCCTTTGACCTCCAGGCTTTGGAGCTCCATTTTCCACAAGGATATCACTTGAACAAGGAACACCCTCCTTCCCATCGAGCTCCGCCTCCCGGGAGTCCTGTCCTCATCTGTGGTCTTGAGGCGAAATCCTCGCCAATCCCTCCGAGCTCCAGGCGCCACCCTTCTGGCCATTGTGTGGGACTAAAATCCAAAGTCATATGACAATCGGCTTCATCTCTGCCCGGACCCGATGCTCTGGACTTCCGTCCAACGTTTGCCCTCCCGAACAGTGAATGCACCACGGTCCCCCGCCCTTCTGGACCCGGTATGTAAAACTACTGAACGTCCTCATCCGAGCCGGGCTCCATTGTGTGGGACTCCTTCCCTCGCTTGCCAATCCAAATAAAATTCTCACCTGCCATTCTAAGCTTTGGGCTTTGCCTTCCTGATTGCCGTCGAACTGAAAATGGAATCCAATGGCAGACGCCCATACCGGATCAGGTCTTGCTCCCGGCTGTCAACAAGACTTGTGGATCTCCCCAAAACCTTACCCTGTGTGGGCCCTAGCTGCCAGGATGCCCCCTCTGGACTTCTGTTCGACGTTTGCCATCCCTAACAGTGAAAGATGAACGCTTTCCTAGTACCACAAACCCCAACGCTAAAAAGTGAAGTTATAAATTGTTAGTCGCCTTGCAGCCTATCGGACCCAAGACCCTAGAGTTTCGTCTCTAGAATTCCATTTTCAATCTATTGTTCCAAACTGCCATCTCCAAATGGCTCTCCAGCTCGGGACTTCTGAATTCTCCCAAACCAATCCAAATGAGCCCAAATATGAAATCTAACTTCGACCCACATGCTTAATTTCAGTTCTCTTCATTACGAACCTCTCAAAGTGCTAAAATCTAACTGAAGAGAATCTCTGGGAGCCCTCCACCCCTTTTTCCCTTCCAAACAACATTCCTAACAAGGAAGTCCGGCCCTCCGGGCCTGAACTATCCAAATGCACTCAATCAAAAGATCAATGACATCGGGAGGTAAAAAGGGTCATGTTATACTTAATGGATTGTTCAAAATGAATGTTATCTTTAAGATTTCAGCTAACATGAATGCTTTTGTGATCCATTGTGCTGACTACGCCTTTGCTTGCTGAATATATGGAATCGGGTGCGGGACCTTCAGCGGCACCTGTCGAGAAGGACAAAGGGAAAAGGTCAGGCAAAACTCCTCGAAGGAAAGAGGACAAGGACTAGATGAAATACCAATTCCAGGGTCAGCCTCTACACTCAAAGGTCACCAAGGATTGGAAGGAGATCACCGATACCAACATAGGCCACGTCAATATTGACAAATTCACACAAAGGGTCAGGGTCAATCCAACGACAAAAAATGCAAGGCTGATAAGGGAAAGCGGAATTGCAAAGGCTGCTGGATTCCCTCCATCCCTCGTGGCCCCTGAGTTGGTCATGGCTTGTCGGGAGGCATATCAAGCCAACACAAGGACAATCGTTGATAGAGGGGGCAATATTCTCGCCGATATGTCACCTGAGGGGATCACAAAAACCTTCCACATTCCCACATTTCAAGAAATGGAAGCACCCAGCATAGAAGAATGCCAAGCAGCATGGGACGATAATCCGACAGGCTGTAAAAAGGTAATAAATCAGTATTGGCTCAAAGAAAAGCGGGGAAGCGCTGCGAAGGTTCCTCAAGAACTCTTCTACAGTGATTTCCACAAAGATTACCATGACTTGGTCACCATGTTAAGCAGAGTTATGGGTCTTCCTACGACCGCCTACTTTCAGGAATGGATGGTGTACTTTTTTGAACAAATTCTTTAGGGGAATGAGGATGTCACCACGAAGACTTCATTCTATTGGGGAGGTATAATAAGCAAGTACTTCCATGAGCAATTCGTCAACATGAAGAAGAGCTCCAAATTTTATATGACTTCCTATCTTGTCTATTCCTTGGAAGATTGGAGGCAGTACAACGGGCTATTTATGGCACCCAATCAGGAGTAGGGGCGAAGACTCAAGGCCTATGATAGGTACCTACAGCTCCAGTATCAGAACTTCAAAAGGGAATATCGCAGAGTAAACGATGCCTTCATTGGCTACATTATCAGAATGATTGCCGGAGACTTCGAGAAGAGGGTTTCCTAGAGTTCCAAGGCCCTTTTGAAGTAGTATGCCTTCCTCTTCATTTAGTACCTGAATTTTACATACATCTGTGCCTAGGGCTTCACTGAAAGGCCAAATAGGTTGCCTCGATACCCCAATGACCGAATCATCCTTCTGGAGCTTTCCTAACAACTCCAACACATACAGACAATCTTTAGTAATAAACACATAGCAGGGATTTCTTATCCCATGACTTTGGGCCAGGGCATGTATAGATTGCAAACTTCCCAGTGTGATGGTAACTCTGAGAAAGAGCTGAAAGATTACCATTTCTGCCTACACAATGCTCACCCGCAGATAGACCCACATGGCCACGTCAGGAAGGCATTGGGACTAGGGTTCTCTCATCTGCTTCACATTGAAGACTTCTGGGGGGATTGCCAGGATGATAAAGAGGTACGTGCAAGGCACTATATGCGAATGACTGTGCAGTTTTTAAGGAAGGTGCAGACTTTCCCCATACCAGACTAGGTTGAGGAAGACGAGAGCACCATAATTCACCCTAGGTACGTTGCGGTCACCAATTTACTGATACCATCAATTGACTAGGACGAGCAAGAGGTCAATGACCTCAACACTATAACCAAGCCAATCTTGGCTCATACTAAGGAGTGGGTCGATGGGCAAGTAGCCCAATTAAAGCGGCAAGGAATAATTTTGACTTACGAAGGGCTCAAAAGTGAGCCAAGTGCCACAGAGGATGCAGCTACCACCACTTCTACCGGCGGGACCTCCAAGTCTCCTTCGGTCACCAGATCCAAGAAGAGAAAGGGGACAGAAATAGAACAGTCTCCAGACCCCAAGGTCTATGCAAGGAAAGAAGCGAGAGGCTCACCCTCAAAAAGGCTCAAACAAGCGGGAGGCGCCACGGAATAGCCCTCGGCCCAAGAAGATGAGGTGAGGGGTATGGATCAATTGGAACCTCTCTTGGCTCTCCCTGCACCTGCCACGGTGCCACCTACCACTCTAGCTATGATTACCACATCCCCGCCGGTAGTGGACATTTCTGTCCATCTTGCCCCTTCGCCTCCAGCCAAGTCTATAATAATTGTTGACTCCTCTTCTGCCATAACTACGCCCCCTTCCTCTGCTACCATGTCAGAAACCACATCACTCCCTCTAGCAATAGTGACAACACCTATCCCCATTTCCACCATGCTTGAGGCTCTCTCAAGACATATGCAGAATCTTCCCCCTGAGCTATCCCAGATCTTAATGGATCCCGCTCTTCAAGCAGCCCTTGCACAAGCCCTCGCTATTGCTCAGCCTTCACAACCACCGACAGGGCCACCGGCTATGGAAGCCACCATGCTAATCTCTAAGGAGTGGGAGGAACAAGAACGAGAAGCCTCAGGGGCCTATGAGGAGGAGGCTAATGAATACCACGAGCACCCGGAATATGAACACCGAGTAATTGACAGGGTGTCCTATGAAGAGGAGGGAACTAGTTCCTCGGAGAGCAGGGACGAGGAAGGTAGCACTGGTGGCAAGGTAATCGTGCAGGCCTTTGACGATGATATTGAAGAACTAGCCCGACAGCCAAAGGACACCAAATCAGACGAAGAAAGGTCACCCCTTGAAGAAGAAGAATGGTAGTAAGAAGACAAAACTAAGGGTGGGACCCAAACTATTGAGAGCCTCAAAGTCAGGCAATTCATAGAACATGTGCACAAGATTGAACACGTTGAGGAAAAGAAGGAAGAGGAGACGGCAGGAAAGGAAAGTCCCATACAACAATTATCCATCGGGCTTCCTATCAAACACCTCGTGTTCATCCAAGATTCCGATGAGGAAGAGGGAGATGTTGTCAAGGAAAAAGAAAAGTCTCCAGAAGAAAAGGGAGCGGAAACCTTGGCCTTGACCGAGAGGGGCGAAGCTGGCCATGATTCACCCAAGGGAAAATTGCTGTGCCCGAGTCGTTAGAGATGCAACTTGAAAGAAAAACCCCTATACTAAAGGACCTAAGGGTGAGGTTAGAGGCCATCTTGGCTCAAGCTCAAATCACGACAAAGAAGGAGAAGAAGCCCAAAGTCTGATCTAGGGTGATAATGGATGCTTTTGGGTCTCGAGCAGTGCAAATAGCAATGCCTATGATTGGCTAGGCTGGGGTGAGTTACAACATCTCCACCATTGACTTGGGGACTGCCACCAAAGAGCAGAAAGTCGGTCACCTTGAGGAGTCAATGGCTATGGTGGTGTATTTGATAAAGCAAGATAAGATCTCAAAGGATGAGCTCAAGGCATAGGTCACGGCCTTAATGGATTACATACAACAATGGTCTTCAGTGGATGACCTACCTACCACATCCACAACCACGCCCCAGCTGCTATCCAAAGAGCAGATCGATAAGATGGAAAGAAGGAAAAACTTGGAAAAGACCAAAGAGGACTGATTTCGACAAGTCTTATACATTGGAAACATGGGAATTAGCCGGGCTGTGCGAATAGCCAACAAGTTCTTAGATCTATTGCAATCTCTGGAGGGCACAAGGAAGCTCTGCACCGACTTCCCTATGGCCTACGACTTCACCTTTCCAAAGATCGAGGCTATCCTTTAGATGCTAGAAGCCACTTGGAAAAAAGAGCTTGCATTTAAGAAAGATGATCACTGGCTGATGGATGTATGGCAACAGGACTTTGACAACCAGAGGGAAAGACTGGAACAAATCATGAGCAAGGTGGATCCGAACATTGAATGGATCAAGGAAATCAAGGAAGAGTGTGCTTGTTATCTCAAGCTAATGACGAAGTATGACATGCCCACAGTGCAAATGGATCCGGAGAAAATAAAGCCTTACATCCACGAGAAGATGAAGGACAGGATGTCTGGTGAAATCACAGTGGAATTCCTCAATTTTTTTGCCCGTTCCTTCAATCAATCAGAGCTATGGAGGGACCAAGGCGCAAAGTACAATGAGGATTGGAAAAAGCTAGAAGATAACATGAAAGAATGGAGCTACCAGGTGCTGCGATATGAAATCGTTGAAATAGACAAGCCCCAAGCAGTCATCCTCAAGTTCATAGAATACACAGCTTCTAAGAGGCAGGAGGACAGCCCTGTCAAAGATGAAGAACTCCCTAAAGAGTAGCTACAGTGAAACGGTAATCGGCTAAAAGACAAAAGTGCTACAGTGCCGTCAGTAGAGGACAAAATAGGGAAAATGACAAAATGTAATTTTAAGTTGTGATATATTGGGGGTAGGTGAAACCCTATTTTTTAATGAATCTTGGCCACACAATAAGAATTGATCTTGGCCATTCATTAGATCTTTTGGGCACTATAAATAGACCTCTCCTCTCATTTGCAAAGAGAGTTGAGTTGTTGTAAAGGCATGCTGCAGAAATTTATAAAGAAAAGACATTGACTTGGTGCATTTTTTGATTTTCTCACATGTTGCTTGATTCAATCTCCATTGTTAGATGTTTAACTTAGATTTTATTGTTGTTCTAGTTAATCATTTCCTTTCTTTGGTAGATTTTAGGAATGCTGTCCTGTGATCATGAAAATTCATGTTGTGTTGATGACTTCTTAGTCCATACTTTTTGTTGTTTGCTGATGGTAGATGGCTCTGTAAAGTTAGTCTGGATTTGAATTCAAAGCTGCTCCAAAACTTTCATCTTTGTTCATGCATGCCTATGGTGAATGACAGACAAAACATTTGCAGACCTTGGAAGATAGCACAAATCCCATGACACTGTGAGATTTCCGGTTAAGTGGGATATTGTTTCAAGAAGTTGTCCATTGCAGGAACTCCATTATCACTGTTCACAATTAGTTGCAGATCCAGGAATGTCCTCTCTTCCCTGTCCTTTTTCATTTTATTTAATGAGTAACCTATGCTAAGGTTCATTGCACATTGTAAAGCTAAATCCAATGATAAACATGGAGTTTACAAATGTTGTTTGAACCTACAACAAAATGCACAATAACTTCCCTATCTTAAAAACTCCATTTCAAGATCCAACTTCCCATGCTTTGCATTACCTATGTAAGACCGCCTTGTGATTCCAGCAAATCACATCAAACAACTGAGATATTCCAAGCACTGTCAAGACCTGACATTAGAGACCTTGGGATAATGTTCTGCAATCTGATTGTGGAAGATTGTCTTTCAAGAGAGGTAGTGCATCTACGCATTACCTGTGTTGAGAAGTGCATAAAAAACACATCAACAATACCTATTTAAAGCTATGTGCAAATAGCTCAAGGATCCTTTGAGTAGAGACAATTTTATTGCTTCATATGTATCTACATGTCTCTGTTTATGAAGGAGATAATGCATCAAGAATAAGCCACCCATAAAACCTTCTCCCTAAGTGAACTCATAAGCCTGAACACTTTTTAACAAAGCACCATCTTATAAATAAATGACATTGACTACTTTACTTAGCCACCCACAAAACCTTCTCATTGAGTGAACTCATAAGCCTAAACACTTTTTAACAAAGCACCATCTTACAAATAAACAACATTGACTACTTTACTTGCAACAGACTAAAGATAATTAATGTTTTGTAGTAAATCCATGGTGTTGGAGAGAAATATTGATAGGAGATTTGTGGGGAAAATGATACATTGAGACTCAGTGTGCAAAACTTACTCACCAATCACAGACTTGATGCAATTGAGAATTTATGGGTAGTTTACCTTGAAAACTTGCTGCAAGTGTTCCTTTTCGATGCACCCTAAAAAGGGTAACTCCCATAGCCGGACTGTAACAGGAACTATATAGTTGTGAGGGCAATACTCCATGCTGCTACTGAAAGTAAAGTGATGACCACTAGTTTCCATCCTTCAAGCATTGAGTGCCAAACAACACCTACTGCTTGTCATTAAAACCCTGAAGAAGACGCCACTCGAAACCCAAACATGATAGCCAAATACAGATAAAGCATTCACCCCATATGCTTTGCTATGGATAATTTCAAAACCACAAAAACCCTTGTTTAATGCAATTTTGTCCTTGGTAAGTGTTAATTTAAAGGAAATTCACAAAATTCACACATCCCAAACTAGTCTCAAAAATGATGGAAATGAGAGATGAGGCACACTCCAAATCTAACTCAAAAGAAAGCATCTGGATTCTCTTTTCATGTTGACTTAATGCCTCACCTTCTCCTGGCAGGTTACATTTTCCCGTTATGTTTTCCCATGATACAGTGAATTTGGTAGTACTTCTAGCATGCTTTGGGATATCTAATTGTATGTTTTATAATAAGCCATCAATTCCATGTCATTGTTTTCTCTCCACATTTAACATATTACTTTCCATTTATCTCTATTCCAAATAGCTCTCTAACTCTACTTAGTTGAAAATATAACGGGGTTTCCTTGTTTTTGATAACCTGTTACTTACTATTCCTTAAGCTATCCCATCATAATCATACCTCCCCAGCTTCATCCTTAATCTTCTATGTGTGGAAGGCTATAATAGTAGTTTACACATCTATACGCTAGCACACTCTTGTTACATGTTATGACATTGTGTGCTTGATTACTTGACATGGTGCACACATTTTAAGACACTCTTAAATTGAAATGTGCTCATTCTATTTTCACCTCATTACAAACTATCATGATCTTGCATTACCAAACTTGAACTTGCTATATAGCCATTGCCTCTTGCATTGCTAATTCTACTAACTTTGGATATATCTTAATTTGATTGGCATCATTAATAATATTTACTTCTTGTGCATCACATCCCATACCTCCTAGAAAATCCACCAATCTGTTACCTTCCCTATACATATGTGATATTAAAAAAACTTAAAATTAATATTTAATATTTATCATCTAAAGAAACATGGAATAATAACAAGAAAAAGGTCATTTAAAAAAACCTAAAATTAATATTTAATATTTATCATCTAAAGAAACATGTAATAATAACAAGATATAGGTCATCATGTCATGACTTTGTATATAAAAACTAAAACACAATGAACATATATTGAATGAAAATAACTCAATTTAAGATATAAACCTTTTAATTTATAATCTATATTAAAAAATTATATAGATTTAATATATTATACATAAATATTAACTATTGCAATGATCAATCATAAATTATATAACTTTAATATATGCTAAATTATATTAAATTAAAATTTTAAGCTTACCCAGATAATGTGTAAGTTTTTAATTTAATCATAAGTGCGATATAACAACCATCCCTACCTTTAGTTTACAATTTTTTTAATTAAAACTTAGTCTACAACTTGTTCATTATGGGTGCTAAGATCTTAGGTGGTGGAAACCTAAGACTTTATTTTTTTTTCATAGTTAAGTGAAACATTCAAAGGAGAATATTGATGGAATGTACAATGGATAGATATACATGTCCTTCATCATTATAAATAAATAAAGATGACTCTAACTTTTCAAATGGGATGTTGAAATAAATTGTTATGATTAGACATCCTAGCACTTGATTAGTAAAAATGTTGAGATATTTATAATATGATATATTCTTGGAAACACAAATTTAGTAGTTTTTGTGTACCTTTCAATATCTTGGTGTCATACAATAGTGCCAAATGTCCTATATATATGGAAAATATATTGTATGGTATTGTGATTCAAATAATTTTGTTATTATTAAAAGAATACTATCTTGTTATTTAAGTTTGGTTATTGCATGTTAAAGAGAAATGCAATAAGAGATTATTCAAATAGGAAAAATCACTTGATAAAATTTGTAAGTTTTGTTAGAGATAATTTGGCTTACACTCTATTGTAGTTCTCACTATATATATTTATTAGCATTTTGAAAAAAAATAATAAATTCTATTTAGAATCGGTGATTAAAATCATTAGTGCTTTTTTAGCCTTCACATTCTTTTGTGGCTTTTGTTAGCAATAATAGGGCACAAATCAAGGATCTAAGCCTATATGTTTTGAGTATACTCTAAAATGAGTAATACTAATAATAATAATAAGGGTTTGTGTTATAAGTTACAAAAGGTGGCAATACAATAGATCAATTAAAATTTAATGTATCCATACAAATACATATCTCATTATTAACAACAATTTTTTTCATTGATTTCAACTCAACATAATAGACTAGGAATTTTGCGCCACCTTAGAAAAGAGGATCATGTACTTAGCCAAGATTGAAGAGCAACATGATTAGATGGTGTAACACCATAAATCTGCAAGCTTAAATTCCATCTCATATATCATCATGATGTTAGTTTACAAAAATAAAATAAAGTAGCATTCTTTATGAAATAATCCATTATGCTTCATAAACAAAATAACAAAACAGACTAATTGAAATCCTAAAAAACATAGTGAATAACCTATTCCATAGTGGATTGGTGTCACTTTGATGTCAAAAGTGACCCTTTCCCAACCCTTGATAAGCTCAATGATAAAATTCCTTGAAGATGAAGTGTTAAAAATTAGCTCTCAATATAAAGAGAGTAACTTTGCAGGAAGTTGTAGATTGTGGATGATCAAAATGAAGGATAGTATCTCCATTTATAAAAGATTTTGATGAGAGAAGAGGAAAGAGGGATGAATGTGGGACAAAAACCCAACCAATAAGAAGGATCCACTTGTCACCATGTGAATGGGTCAAGGATGTGCAAGTTTTGATGAATGTGCCCATAAATGCATATATTTGAAATTTGAAAATATTGAAATGACAAGATGGAGGGAGAGTCAAATGGAGTAATGGCCAATTGGCTCAATGCAAAATGACTTGTAAGGCACAACATAAATGCTTTTTGGAGAGGACTCATCCCACTTGGAGGGATATTTGAAATGGAAGAATATTCCCTAAAGATGCCTTGTTGAGGGAAAATGAAGATTTAATAAATAAATTAAATGATTTATTTGTGCAAGTGGGAAAAGCTAGAGGATGATAGTTGCATTAGATTTAACCTTAATCATGATTTGATTAACTTAAGTGAGGATTAGGTGATTTGACTTTTTGACTTAGATTTATGGATTAAAATAAATCAAAAAGAGATGGAAAATGATTTAGACTTAGTTAAACAAATATTTTGATTTATTTAACTAAAGGGGATGATGTTAGTGTTAAAGATGAATTTATTTAATTTCAATGGAGGACTTTAGAAGCTAATTAAATAAGATTTATTTATTTGATTAAAGTGGGACTTTAGGATTAAATAAATAAAATTATTTATTTAATCAAAAGAGGACAATGATTTAATCAAATAAATTTGATTTATTTGATTAACAGGGGAATTAAGATGAATTACTTAAATGGTTAATAGAGGGGTGATTAAAGAAGAATCAAAGTTAGTTGATCTAGATATTTTTCATGTCTACATTTTCCCCCTCTTTGAAGCAATGTACTTGTTGCATTGGTTCAAAGAATAAACTTGCCGCGATCAAAATTCAAAAAAATTCTAATTTTTTCGGATGCCCCAGTGAAAAGAAGCACACTGGTACATTGTCCCCTCAAGAGATCGAGTGAAAAGATTTGATTTGAGGGTCAATCTCACAATAAAGAGATTCAAGATGGAAATATGGATGGTTATGATGATGATGCAAATGAGATGGTTCTAAGATGCTTAGAATAACCAATCTATATTAACCTAAACAACTCAAAATGATGATGCAATGCATTTGAGATCGATGAGATGGATGATTTGTGGATCCAGGATGGATGCATTAACTATCTTGGTATGATGTTAGCATTGAAAAGAAGAAATGAGATGATGACAAGAGGATTCAAAAAGCCAACTTTAAGAGAGATGATGATGAGAAATGGATGATTTGCTTATCAAGAATTGGGACTTTAAAAGGGCCACTTACCTTATGTTTGATAACACAAATAGATACGATGCATCAAGGTATCAAGAACTAGAATGGCATTGTACCTAGTGCTATGGAATTTGACTCGACAAACAAATAGGAGTACTCTTGTTCACACTTGACATACAGAAACCTTGCTAGGATGCACCTAACAAGGCAAGTATTCACCAAGTTATATTACAAGAATGTTCAACAAGCACAACAGACAAAAATATAATGATCGATTCCCCATTCCTTTCTCTCTAAACTACTTTGATTAGAAATCATCGAGAGGTCATTGGAATGAGCGCAATAAGATAAATCAAAAAGAAAAGATCAAGAATATAAACAAGTCAATGTTCTTCATACCTCTAGCCAAAGGGATTTGTTATGTTTAGGATAAGAACCGAAATGATTGCCAAAAGATAATGCCCATTGTAGGAAGGATACATCCTAGGACATATTAGTGGATGGTGGAAAGTTGATAGGTTGTTTCAAAGGTTGTTGATATAAGGTTGAATGACATGTTTGTGAAATAATCAAGAGTTTGATTTTGCATTTAAAGGTTTGTTGTTTCGATTTTGATTTTGTGTTTGAAGTTTTCTTTTGTTGATTGTTTTGTTTGTTTCCATTTGTATTGCCAAGTGATGGAGGTGACGATGATTTATTATGAGTGATGTTTATTGTTGGTGATAGCAAGATGGGGATGGATGGATTTTTTCAAATATTTGGATGTTTTTGAAATTTTTTGAAATGTTTTGAGGTTGTTTTTGGCATTTTTGAGTTATTTGAATGTTTTTGGATTTTATGAGATTTTATGAATATTTTTGGATTTTGATGTCTCGGGGATTGATGAAAGATCGGCCTTCTCTACATTTAATCTCAGAGACAACATAGTTTGGATAACATGTTTTCGACTTTTTTTTGTTTTCGACATGTTTTTTGATTTTTTGATTTTCTAACATTTTTTGATTTTTCGCATGATTTTGATGATTTGGATATGGATATGTGTGACAATATTAGTGCTCTATTTGGTTTTTTTATTGAAAACCAAGCTAAGGTTGATTGGCTAGATCGATGGATTGATGATGATAACATTGCTGAGGATACACGACAATGTAAGGATAGTATTAAGCAACACGAGGATTAGGATGGATATCCCAAGATGATGAAGGATTGATTGGATTTTATGATGATAACATTATTGAGGATCCACAACAATGCAAGGATAGTGTTAAGCAACATGAGCACTGGGAAGGATATCTAGAGATGATGATGGATTGATTGGGTTCGATCAATCAGGATTTTGAAGCTTGATTTTGGAACAAAACTATTTTGAATAATTTCATATGACATTGAAGTACAAATTAGATGTGACCGATAGTGACTGTTTGGATTGATGTTTGATAAAAGATGAAGCTTGATAAGGAATGTCTTCTCATCAAAATGTGTCATGGGCTAGTGATTTGGATTCTTGCTCACAAGTGGTTTGACCAATTTGATTTCACGTTTTCCAATGTTTAGATCACCACATAAGTTGGAAGATATAGATCAAGATTTATTCCTGGAGCAAGATATAAATATCTGCCCCCAGTGTCTAGCAATGTATGGAATGTCATGGGTGGATGCTAGGGTAGATGTATGGATGGATGGGTATGGTAAGCGTGCAAAGGATGCCAAGGATTATCTTGTGATAAGATAAGGTGTTCGAACAAAGTAAGGCTCATTTGGATAATTCTTCATGGCTCAGATAATGCTGGGTAGGATAGGATCAATGAAAATGACCCATGTCAAGATGTTTATCATAAGCAAGCATAAAGTGTGCACCAAACTTTGTCAAGATCAAGATAACTTGGACTATGGATGTAGACATAAGAAAATGGATTGGACAAATGGCTCATGGATGAATGGATTTATTATGGATAAGATAAGATGCTTTAACCTAAATTGGTGTATGTAGATGCTCGATTCTACGCATGACACTTATTTTCCAATTTTTCATTATGGTACCTGTCCAAAGCACCACCGTAGTGGTTTTCACTAGAGGACAATTTTTTATCTTTATTGTTTTCAATCCTTTTTCTTTTCTTTTTTTGAATTTTCATAATTTTTTTTTTTATATTTTTGATTTTTTGAAATATTTTAAGCTCATGTTGAACCACTTGGTGGTGT
Source organism: Sequoia sempervirens (assembly GCA_007258455.2). Lineage (NCBI taxonomy): Eukaryota > Viridiplantae > Streptophyta > Pinopsida > Cupressales > Cupressaceae > Sequoia > Sequoia sempervirens. Next base: position 28,849 of record VDFB02026581.1, on the reverse strand, counting down.
CAATGTAGATGCTTCTATCATAATGTGCCATCGGTATCCTTCCTGAAGAAGTTTTTTTACCAAGATATGTGCACTTGAATACAACTTTTGAGATTCCTGATCTGCTTCGTCGATACGGGAGTTAACTTTGTCTTTGTGCACACATCATGATAGAGTGCCTTTTGAATCCTTATGATGAAGGGTCATTGCCAATACATGGTCAATGCAAGAATTGGATATCATGCATGGAGGCATGGATGGAGTGTGTTTAGGGATAAAAGATGGATTGGTTGATAGTTTGGAACCTTTGACTTTCCAAACTTGGGAAAATGAGCAATGATGGGTGGATACGAAAGTGTGTGTGGAATTAGGACCAACTACTTGATATACTTTGTACATTGCTTGAGAAGCTTTATTTTTCCTTTTTGGACATCTTTGATGGATAATTTTACCCTTTTTATTTTCCCCCATAGTTTCTTTGACTAATGGAGTTTGATAGGAATAATATTTCTTTGTATTCTTTGGTATCCACTTGTATTTGATTTGTCCCTTATGCTTCCTTGCTTCTTCTACTTTGATAACATTCCTTGTGCTTTGATTCAAATATTTCATTTGATGTTGGTCCCAATTTTTGGATGGGCTGATGGGTGGATGAAGATTCATGGTGTGGCTAGTTGTAGTATTGGCATCGGTTTCATCATAGGGATTCTTCGTGCTCATGTTGATGTTTGCTTGAGACACAGTTGCCCCCAATACGGTGGTAGTAGTACCTTTATTCTTTGATTCTGCCTATTTTGAGACTTCTTGTTTAGAATGCATTCTCTGATAAATGACCACTGTAGATGACGTTATTTCAATTTGTTGTTCTGTTGACTCTGGAATGTCCCTTTCTGTTTGACTTGTTTCCTTGAGTGGGTAATGCTGGATATCTTCATACATGATGTCCCTAGTTTGAATTTAGGATATACATGATCCTGATATTGACAACTCAGTTTGACCGTAGGAATAAATAATCTGCTCTTTTTGTGTCATAATGTCAAGAGTAAAGGAATCTTTTTTTGAATGAAGATCATCTATGTGTCCATCCTTAGAAAGAATCTCATGGGTAGATGGAGGAGTATGTGCTATGTGGATGTGATCATCATTTGCAACATATTGTATAGATAGGAGAGTGTCTATTAGATCATTGTAGTAGCTTGGAGATACGAATTCTTGATCTTGAATGATTTCAAAATTGCTTTTGACGTGCTTTGGATCAAGTTCTTGACATGCGATAGTTTCAAAGGATGGATTGCTTACAAAGGGTTCTTGGATATCTTCATTAGGCATGGGAAATGGCTCAATATCCTCTTGATCTTTGAGTGGACTTAGGTCAAATGTTGAGCTAAGGATCCCTTTACTATCTCTAACCACAAGGTCAAAGGGTGTCAATATGTCTTGGAAATGACCATTGTTAGACCTTGGTGAAAGATGTTGATCATGCTTTGGAATAAATTCTTGAGATATGTTCTCTAACTCATTAGGTGAATTAGAGACATTTTCAACATGATCATTGGTCGATGGATCATAGATTATGTCAATGGGATCAAATAATTCTAACACTTCTTGAAATAGATCACTAAAAAGTGGTTCTTGATGTATGGTGAGTTGATCATCAGATGGGGTAGAAACATCTTCGATGTGCTCATTGATGGTTAGGTATTGATCATTGTTCTCAACAATTGTGGTAGAGAGATTGTCAATTTCTTCAATCATAGGGTCAAGTGATGTTGACATTTCATGAATTGGATCATTGTTTGGTATTATTGGTGGATTTTGATCATGATCGAAAAGTGACTCTTGATATATGTTGATTTGACCTTCGGATGAGGTACGGATATCTTCAATATGCTCATTGATTGATAGATTTTAATCATTATTTTCACCAATTGTGGTGGAGAGATTGTCAATGCTATCACCAGTGGTTGAATTCTGATCATTGTCTTCAATAGTGATTATCTTTTGATCAATAAGATCTTGGATGAGATTTTTGAGTTGAATACAATCTGATGTTGCATGTCCCTTTGTTTTGTGAAATCCACAAAAGTGCTTCTTGTTATACCGTAGCAGTTTAATTAAGGGCTTGATAATCCTCATAACCTGAGAGTTTGATGAGATTTTCTTGCACCAATTGTTGCAGGACTGATTCGATTGGTCTCCCAAGTGGTGTATATTTTTGTTTGTTTCCTTGTGAGATTATTACCTTAAATTGACCTTGTGATGATTGATTTTGAATATGTGATGATTGATTTTGGTGAAATGAATCAACTAATTTGGCAAGTGAAGCAAGTTGATCTAGCGAAATTTGATTTTGATTTTGACACCCTTGATATAGCTGATTTGACTTTTGTTCAAGCAAATTTGGAATGTATGCTGGTGGTGTTTGTATGGGATCATGGAAAAATTGATTTTGGACGATGTTCTAATTTGGGATGATGTTTAGATTTGGCATAATGGGTTGAACTTGAACATTTTTGTGGTTTAGGTAACTTTTATTTTGCATTGTGTTACCTTGATTTGGATCAATACATGGAGTCATTGACATCTTGTTTGGATTTTGAGCAACATATGTATGATTCACAAACATATTCATCCCAAGGCTTACCAAGTTTGGATTCCAAATGTTCATGTTTAGTAAAGTTGTACTTTGTATATTCACATTTGGCATGTATGGATTTGGTGGGATGATGTTGCTTTGTTGAAGATTCATGCATTGATTGTTCAGTTGATATATTTGTAGGTTTGGACTTGGATTTAAATCTACCCTTGGGAAATGTGTTCCAAAATTTTGACTAGGCACACTCACATTTGTTCCATCGAGGTTTGTAGGAGATAATGATCCCATGTACGAATTGTATAAATGTGAGTTTCGATAATCAATCAGCATTGTAAGGCTTTGAAAGTTTGGTTGATTTGGATTACTCGTGATTTATGGAGAAAGTTTATATTCCATGTTCTTCTTGTGTTTTGACCTTGTTGCAAAAGTGAACCCTAAGGAATTTAGGACCAATGATGAGATGAAGGATGAAAGGGGTGAATGATATGGGTGTCGAACCTTTTAAGAACTTTGGATCAATACTAGACTTAGGATTTGATTTTGATTGGTTTGATTTGATTTGGATAATGGACTTGTAAACCCTAATATGTTATATGTGATCTTTAGGATAAATTTGTTCAAAGGATTACTAATTTAATTAAATGTATGAGAAAGGATGCATTCCCATACACCTAACTAAACAAGGTGATTTTCATTTGGTTTAATGATGTACCCAAGTTTAGACAATGATGTTTGCAAAGTTCTAAAGTTGTTTGTGGGATGGGATTTGATTGATGTTTGAGATGGATGAATTGTTTGATTTGATCCTAAATTAACCTAAGAAGGACTTGTTTACAAGACCAAGATAGTGAAGAACATGCTTTTCTCTAAGAGTAGTTCAAAACCAAAAGACCAATGTTTGCATGAAAACCATATGACCAAAAGATTCCAAGCACATGTGTGGGGTTGAATTGTTTCTTAACTTTGCTTAATGAGTTCTTTTTACAAACACACTCTTGATTAGCTTTTGAAACTAGATGTCCTATGTCCTAATTCTCTTTCATCCCACAAAGTGCATTATGTGAAAATCAAGGAAATCAAGGCAATGGTTACCTAATATTGACGTTAGTAGGAGAAAATTGAGATGAAATCCAAATGCTTAGAAGCCTTTAAGGATGAGAATCCCAAGGGAAAGCAATAGCACCTAAATTTGTTCAAGGATATCTGCTTCTCCTAAAGGGTTTGAGATTTGATGCTCATGTTGAATGTTTGTTTTCTAATGTTTTTGATCAAGCAATGTGTTTTGATTTAAAGAACAAGTACAACCTATGGATATGAAAGACTATATTTGTTGAATCCACACTTGGACAAGTCCAACTACACTTATTTTTAGTGAATGGTTAGATGTTTGACCCCACTGGCTCCCCTCCATGACACTCACTTCTCAGGGAAGCCAAGCATCAGTACCCATGAAACTCCCATGGCATACTTTCCATTTCTACTAAAAACCATAAAAGTGTGGGACGGCTTCAGAACGACCGTTCTTGCACCAACAAATAGATATGTATTTTGGCCTTCCTACAAGGGTTTTAATTTAGACTTTTTGTTTGTAGGAGTTAACCCAACATGGTGAGAGACCATTGCTACCCTTCTCGTGGAATCCAACCGCGTGATACTGGCCTTTGTTCTAGTACCCACTTTTATATCCCAGCTGGAAATACTCTTGGCTTTAGAGTGTTACTAGTTGAGTCGTTCCCTTGGGTGAGTACTTTTCCCCCAAGGTAGACCCTCTAAGATAAACAATAGCAAGAAAACATATACGTAACTCGATCAATCTTTGTTGAGAAACAAAGATAGAATACACGCGATAGGTTTGGATCACACTCACACAATGTTTTGTTCAATTTTAGTTCCAAAATGAAGTGTGGAGGCAATGACTTTATCCCAACCTGATGCCACCAAAAATCCTTTTGATTCTCAAGATTGTCATGAGGCATGAGAGAAGTGCATACATCTTTTCAATGGTGTTAATTTGAGTAATAAATTACAAAAACAAAGTAGCACATGTTCTTTTTAGATCCACATCGCAATGATTTGATTATTTTTAGTGCACTAACTTTGAAGTGTGAAGTTGATTGTTTAGTTTCATCCTACAAAGCAAATTTCTAGTATGTTTCTAATGTTCAATTTTTAGTCCAACTTTGAAAAAGAAATGAAAAAAATGATTGATTTTAAACCCAAATTGAAAATGAGTTGTCCTAAAATAGAAAACAAAAGCAGGAATAAAAGCCTTAATCTATTATAATAAGCATTAAAAAATGCTCTTTTAAGTTCAATATCTAATTCACCAACTCAAATGTATTTGTTGTTTGATTCTCATGTGAATGCAAACCACGTTGTTTCTTCATGCTAACCTAACCTGCAAACATTTACAAAGTAAAATTTTAGAAATGATATTTTTTTTAAAACACCAATGAAGCATATACCATTAACAAAAATTACACTTATCATGCAACCCAAAGTTGGAAAACCAAATGATTGGTTAGGTAGAAAAAATCATTGAAGGTTGCTCCACCAAATCGTAGTCTAACAACTCTATTCCACCAAATTAGATTTAATCAATTCAACTTTTGACAACGTAGTTCAAAAAAGATCTTTAAAAAATGAAAATAAAGCACTAACACCAATCAGTGCAAAAAAGAAAAAGTCAATAGTACTTGTTAAATGCATATGACAAGTGCAACAATGTTTGTATTAATGTGTGTGACTAGCAATTGATTGACATGCGATTGACTGATAGCTAATGGTTTTGTAAAAATCATGAATAGTTATTAATTAATCAAAGATATCCGAGCTGTCAGACACTACATAATGCCTCTATTTCATCTACAAATGAAATATCTTTCATAGCAAATACAACCATTCATTCCTCGAGGGGTCGAGAGTCCAATAGCTCTTGTTGGAAAAGAAAAACAAAAATTGATTGCAAAATAACACAGGAATCGAAGCAAATGATGGATAACTTATTTATATAAGCAAAAGGATTATCGCACTTTCCTGAGCCACCAGCGTGATTACAAAACAATGTCAGGTACATGTCTAATCAAATTGTTAATTAATTGATAGGCCACCTCCTTATCATTAATGTACACGCAGAGACTTGATGTTGGTTTACTAGCAAAAATAAATCACTCTTTACTTAGACGTTAGATAGATATGGTGATTCACTATTTCGACGGGATTTAGCATTTGGAATTCTACTTTAGGTGAGCTATTTTGGTCTGTAGTCGTGTTCACTGTTGTTGTAATGGGAAAGCCTTTTGTGTTATCTAATATTGTACTGTTGATTTTGCATGCCCTATTCAATCAATAAAAAATAAACTTTGGATTTCTAACCAAATGTGTGCATGCTCTTTTCCTTTGATAGCTCCTTCTAAGCGAGGTTAGTGTATAAGTCTGAACAAAAATGATGTAGTTCTATATAGAGATATTGTACCTTTTGACGGAATGCCTCAACAATGTGGTCTCATGGCCTGTGCATGGAATCCCTGCAGTAGTTATAAATCATGTATTTATCATGTACCTTATCTTAGCTTCAGCCCCTGTTTCCCATTTAGAGAAGGATAAGCTAGTCGTTCCCATCACCATGAAGACGTTGATGAATAGGCATTGCTACTAGCGTGGCATAGGCAAAAGAGACCGTTTTAAGCTGGTGGAAACTTAATTGCATTACTACTCACAACAACTAACATTTATTGAGGGGACAAATCATGGACTTCTCTGAGTTGAAGGAGCACAACGGATCAAACTAGTAGGTGATCACAAAGTTCGTTGAAGAGAAATACCAGTCAGGTATGTCCAGGATCATCATGGAAAAAAAAGCCCTTAAATGGCAAAAAATTTAGAAAAATCAGAGTTAGGCAACTTGACATAAAAATTTGAATAAGTTATCTATATTATTTAAAAAGTATGTAAGAATATAATCTATAGCAAATTGAATGTAGTTTCTAAACTACTCTAGAGGTTTATCTAGAAAAAAAAAAACTAGGCGTCTGTCTGACCACCCTAACCATAATAAAATGATAATTATTTTTTATAAGATTTTAGATATAAGTAGGGGACTCATGTCCTGATGTGAAGCATATTTTTATGTAATTTTTTTCCAAACAAATAATTAATTATGAAATTTTTATTACAACTTTTAAAAACTATAAAAACTCGTATGTCTGACCACCTTAACTTGGTCAAGACTTCATGAAATTCAATTTATCTTCTTTTAATCCTATATTATGCGAAGCATAGAATGTGATGCATGCTTTGGATTCAAAAAATGTGATACCATTTGAAAGCTATAGATTTTTTTTAATTAGCCTATCAATTAGGACTTTAGTCATAATTCAAATAGAAAATGAATAATAATTACTTATTAAATTCAAAGTAAATCATAATTTATATTGGTGGAAAGCTAAGAATATCCTTTATAAACCTTTTTTATTTCATCAATTTTGGGTAAAAAAAATTCATCAGTCACATACCCATCATATTGCCACTTTTTGGCCCATCATGATCCTGCACATGCCCAATCTCGTGTTCATTAATTGTGATCAAGATGAACTTGATGATGGAAATCCTTGGTAAGATACCTTTTTCAAACCACAACAAATATTGATAGATGCTACCTCAAACCTTAAGAAATATTTGTAACCAACAAAGATCACAAAATCAACATTGATTGGTTCATTGAGAATAAACGACCAGATAGAGTAGCCATGTTATTTTCTCCATTTAATGCGCTAAAAAAATCCAATGGGTATTTGATCATGAAAAAAATGCATAATGATGTCACTACAACAAGTCACACCACTGATCTCAACACATGTTGTGAGCTCCAAAAGATTGCAATGATGAAGGAATGTCATTTGAATCGTCCAATCAATCTACCATATCAAGTCACCAAATTTAGGTCCTGAAGTTCAAGAATTTCCCCTCTGATGTAACTTACTCATGGGTTTTAGAGATGCGATAGGACATCTCATCTATTTTGGTTAGCTACACAAGTACATTTATGAGTTCCCTTAGCTTAAAAAAATCAGAAAAAGTAAATACACCTAAAAAAAGAGTTTGGTTTCTATAATAATATGAGCGTCATCATGGCTAGGGAACCTTCATGTGCGCTTCCTGTCCAACAAAGAAAATGGTCAAATTGCAGAATATAGCACAAATAAATAACAATGTAATGGTGTATTTTTCGTTGCAGTTAGGAAGATCTACATCATACTGTGTGCATAGCTTAGGCATGATAATTGTCTACAAATCGATCAATGCAAACACACAATTTGAAATGAAAGCCTTAAATGAAATTAATGACTTGCATGGGAAAATGAGGAATTTGGCTGGCAGACCAAACTAGGAATAAGTGCAACATAGATTTTCAACAAATCATTAAACTCAAGTTAGAGACCAGTATGGATAATGCCCCTCTAGTTAAGCAATGCAAATTTTTGATGTAAGATGAGAGTCAAACAAAAAGATCAAGGATGTGACTGTGAAGCTAAGTGATGGCCTAATGGTTGCAAATATGGCCTCTCAATGCAGTTCTCCTTTCTTCTCATGCTTAGGAAAAGCATATGGAAAGAGGCATAGCTGAGCCTAGTTGCATGATCTTATTTTTAATGAAAGAAATACAATGTATTAAACTTTAGATAAAAAGTCAAAAATCACTCCAAGTTTATCTTTTAACGAAATTTGTTGCAAACCAGTAGATATATCTATCCATCTTTGTTAGAAAAATAAAAAGAGATAAAGATCAACATGCTTCAAGTAGAACCATGACTAACATCAAATAAATTCCCCCCCAAGATTATTACAATAGATTTCTGACATTTTGATTTTCTATTTTAATACGTATTGACAAATGGGCCAGGCCAGGCTCCTCATAACCATCTTTATATGATTATGGTCATCTCTGTAGCAGATACACAACAACATGCCCTCCTTCTAGCACCATATGTAACACCATAAATATGCAAGCTTAAACTCCATCTCATATATCATCATGATGTTAGTTTACAACAAACAAATAAAGTAGCATTCTTTATGAAATAATCCATTATGCTTCATAAAAAAAATAACAAAACAAACTAATTGAAATCCTAAAAAGCATAGTGAATAACCTATTCCATAGTGGATTGGTGTTACTTTGATTTCAAAAGTGACCCTTTCCCAACCCTTGATAATCTCAATGATAAAATTCCTTGAAGATGAAGTGTTAAAAATTAGCTCTCAATATAAAGAGAGTAACTTTGCATGAAGTTGTAGATTGTGGATGATCAAAATGAAGGATAGCCTCTCCATTTATAGAAAAAATTGATGAGAGAATAGGCAAGAGGGATGAATGTGGGAAAAAAAACCAACCAATAAGAAGGAGCCACTTGTCACCATGTGAATGGGCCAAGGATGCACAAGTTTAGATGAATGTGTCCATAAATGCATATATTTGAAATTTGAAAATATTGAAATGACAAGGTGGAGGGAGAGTCAAATGGAGTAATGGCCACTTGGCTCAATGCAAAAGGACTTGTAAGGTGACATAAATTCCTTGTTGCAGAGAACTCATCCCACTTGGAGGGAGATTTGAAATGGAGGAATATTCCCTAAAGATGCCTTGTTGAGGGAAAATGAAGATTTAATAAATGAATTAAATGATTTATTTGTGCAAGTGGGAAAAGATAGAGGATGGGACTTGCATTAGATTTAACCTTAATCATGATTTGATTAACTTAAGTGAGGATTAGGTGATTTGACTTTTTGACTTAGTTTTATGGATTAAAATAAATAAAAAAGAGATGGAAAATGATTTAGACTTAGTTAAACAAATATTTTGATTTATTTAACTAAAGGGAATGATGTTAGTTTTAAAGATGAATTTATTTAATTTAAATGGAGGACTTTAGAAGCTAATTAAATAAGATTGATTTATTTAATTAAAGGGGGACTTTAGGATTAAATAAATACAATGATTTATTTAATCCAAAGAGGATACTGATTTAATCAAATAAATTTGATTTATTTGATTAACAGAGGAATTAAGATGAATTACTTAAATGGTTAATAGAGGGGTGATTAAAGAAGAATCAAAGTTAGTTGATTAGGATATTTTTCATGTCTACAAATGGTAGACAGGATAAATTTGCATTAGGATAAGGTCAAAAAGATCTTTGATAAAAGGGCTAGACCAAGGAAGTTTATGATAAGAGACTTGGTATTATTATGGGATAAATGTAGGGAGCTAAAGGGTGCTCAAAGGAAATTTTACGCTCTTTGGACTAGACTGTTTAAGATCACACAAGAGTGTGGACCAAATACCTTCTATTTGGCTTATCCTGATAACACCCCCGTTCCTATTCTCTACAATGGGTAGGACCTCAAGCTCTACTAGATATGAGTGCCCTTTTTGGCTTTCTCTTTATAAATAGTTAGTTTAGAGTTTTTGTTCTAGTTTTTGTTGTGTGTTCTTTATGTCTGAGAGTTTCAATTTGGTAATTTCTTGACTTTGTTTCCCATCAGATAAGGAATTGATTATGCAAGTTCTCTTCTAGGTTCTTTGCTTCATCCTGGTCAGTCTTTATCCCCAGTCAGATCTAGTTGTTATTGAGTTTTTGGTCATGCTTAAAAATATGCCTATCTTAGATTTTGGCTACGTTATGTGTGCATTATGAATGAGCATTATAACTTGGACTATGTTTTATGAGGTTACTCTAACTCTCCCTTGTCTACCTTGTAACTCGTTCAACTTGTTTAAACGTACTAGTAGTGTTTCCTCATGTTACATGAACTTCTAAGATTCCCACTCTAGTCTATTTTGAGCTAAGGAAATGTGGGTAGTGTGTTGCTAAGTTCATCGAACTCTTCCATTTTACGCCCAGTGAGAAGCAACTACTTGTAAATACTCATGAGAGAGAAGGTGGTGTTTTGCAGCTAAGGATGAACCTTGGTGGTGATTTGCAAGGTTATGTGAACTATTTACTTCTTCAATTTAGCCATTCCTTTTCAAATTTTTGAAAAGCAATTATAATTATAGAATGTTGATGTGAAAGCTGTCATGTGCCTACACGATGAGGAAATGTCATTTAATGCCTATCTACTTACACATTTCTCGCAAGGAATTAAAAGGAAATTCATACAAAAAAAGACATTCTTCAGCTACGATACTCACACCAGCAAACATGATGAATAGGAGCATGCCAATGCAAACTTCCACCCTTAGAATCCAAGGTTATTCTAAGGTATTTTAATCCTTATCTTCCCCTTTTGGGCTTAGGGATTTTAAGTTTTTCTTTCCCTGCATTTTAGATTACCTAGTGAAAATCCATTCAAACCCTAGTAGCCTAAAAATGGCAAGAATTAAGTGTGAAGTAGCTATGATTGAATCTTAGGGTTAATATGTGACATGCTTGGGATACGAGACACCAAGATGGGGCAAGTAAATTTGAATGAGTTTAGATAAAATTTCAATGCTCCCAATCCACCACCTATCACACAAAGATTAATTGAAAGTGGGTTGGTAGAGGCAACCACATCCCCCTTGCTCATCCAATGTCCTAAGCTAATTCTTGAATGTATAGGAAATTACAACACTTAGGAAAAATTTGAACTAAGGAAAACTAGTTGGTGGTTAAAATTCAAAGAGCCACCTTTAAATTTATGCTCTTTGTTCTCTCTTTAAATTTGTGTTGATCTATTTTTGTTTGAGTCCTCTACCTCTAGCCTTCACATGGAATCAAAGCAAGTTTATGGGAGCTGGTTCATTTTAGTAAAAGGGTTGTTTCTAAGAGCTCAGTAAAGGTGTTTATTTTTTCAGAGTAAAGAATGGCAACAAGCACAAGCTTGACTAACCCAAAAATTCCATAGTTTAATGGAAAAAATTATGATTACTAGGAAATCACAATGAGGGCATTATTTTCCTCACAAGATTTATGGGAGCTAGTAGAGAATGGATTTCCAGAACCAACTAATGCAACAACATATAATGTTTTGACTCAAACGGGGAAGAATTTATTGAAAGACAATAGGAAGAAAGACTCAAAAGCTCTCTTTTTTTATTCTAAAAGGAGTGCATGAGAACATTTTCCCAAGGACTACAACAACAAGGTCTAGACAAGCATGGAACATACTCCAAATAGTTTATCAAGGTATGGAAAAAGTCAAAACAACCAAGCTACAAATGCTAAGAAGGGATTTTGAAACTATATATATGAAGGACAATGAATCAATAGATTCATTCTTCACCTAGATTATTGGACTGGTAAATCAAATTAGATCACATGGTGAGACACTTGAAGATAAAAGAGTGGTTGAAAAGATTTTAAGGAGTTTACCCACAAAATTTGAGACAATTGTTGTAACTATAGAAGAAACAAAGGACCTCACACATTTTTTAGTTGATAAGCTCCATGCATCTCTCATTTCTCATGAGCAGAGGTTGAGTAGGTCTACAAACATGTCACTGGAGCATGATTTTAAGTTACAAGCTTCAATCAACCAAGGAAGAGGTAGAGGAAGATCAAATGTCAGAGGAAGAGGAAGAAGTTTTTATAGAGGTGGAAGAAGCAGCCCATCAAGTTCAAGTGGAAGAGACAGCAGCCAAAACTCAGGCTCAAGTTCATCTCAAAATCAGTCACAAGGACAAAGGTATGAAAAGTCTCAAGTCCAATGTCACTATTGTAAAAATTTTGGGCATTATATGAATGAGTGTAGAAAGAAACATTATGATTTTGGTAAACAAAATGCAAATTTTACAAAAGAAAGTCAAAACCAAAAACCAGAAAAGAGAATGATGTTTTTGGCATGTAATGTTGCACAAGCAAGTGAAAAAGATGTTTGATTTTTAGACTTAGGTTGTAGCAACCATATGATGGGAAATCTAGAAATGTTTTCAAGTTTAGATGAAAATGCTAAGTCTGGTGTCACACTAGGCAATGACAACAAAGTGTTAGTTAAAGGAAAAGGAAATTCCAAAATTCTAACCAAATAGGGGGAGAAAAAATATATCTCAGATGTGTATTTTGTGCCTAGCTTAAAAGACAATTTGACAAGTATAGGACAACTTGTTCAAACAAGAAATAGCGTAATTTTAAAAAATGGTCTATGCACAATTTTAGATAAATATCCAAGCAATCAACTCATTGCCAAAGTAAAAATGACAAGTAATAGAATGTTTCCCCTGAAGATTCAATCAGATTTGAATATAAATTATGCACAAGCATAAGAAAATACAACAGTCATGCATACAGTCTTTCAAGCAAAAATAAAAGATGAAAATTGGTTATGGCACTTAAGATTTGGCATCTTAACTTTGGAGGTCTAAATTTGTGTCATAGGAAAAGCATGGTCAAGGGATTACCTCTAATATAAAAATAGGTAATAGGGTAATTTTTAAAAATGGTATGTACACAATTTTCGATAAATATCCAAGCAATCAACTCATTGCCAAAGTCAAAATGACAAGTAATAGAATGTTTCCCTTGAAGATTCAGTTAGATTTGAATACAAATTATGCACAAGCACAAGAAAATACAATAGTCATGCATACAGTCTTTCAAGCAAAAATAAAAGATGAAAATTGGTTATGGCACTTAAGATTTGGGCATCTTAACTTTGGAGGTCTAAATTTGCATCATAGGAAAAGCATGGTCAAGGGATTACCTCTAATATAAAACAAGTAATAGGGTAATTTTCAAAAATGGTTTGTACACAATTTTAGATAAATATCCAAGCAATCAACTCATTGCCAAAGTCAAAATGACAAGTAATAGAATGTTTCCCTTGAAGATTCAGTCAGATTTGAATATAAATTATGCACAAGCACAAGAAAATACAACAGTCATACATACTGTCTTTCAAGCAAAAATAAAAGATGAAAATTGGTTATGGCACTTAAGATTTGGGCATCTTAACTTTGGAGGTCTAAATTTCCTTCATAGGAAAAGCATGGTCAAGGGATTACCTCTAATAGAGAAACCTAAAAGAGAATGTGAAGGATGCATCTTAGGAAAATAGCATAGAGAATATTTTCCAGTAGGAAAGTCAACTAGAGAAAAAGCCCCTTTGGAGATTATACATTTAGATTTGTGTGGACCTATGCCAACACACTCAATTGGTGGTAGTTTTTATTTTCTAACTTTTTATTGATGGTTATTCAAGGAAAACATGGGTCTATTTTCTAAAGAACAAGAGTGAAGTGTTTGATATCTTCTGTCAATTTTAGTCTTGCTGAAAAGCAGAGTGGTCATTAAATCTAAGTGTTGAGGACGAATAGAGGAGGTGAATATATTTCAAAATAATTTTTAATTTTTTGCAAAAATCATGGCATTCACAAGTAGTTTACTACTAGATACACACCTCAACAAAATAGGGTAGTTGAAAGGAAAAACAAGACAAATATGGAAATGGGTAGAAGCATGTTGAAAGCCAAACACTTGTCAAATGAATATTGAGTTGAAGTTGTATCATGTGCAGCATATATAATGAATAGGTGCCCAACAAATTTTTTTATGAATATGGTTCCTGAAGAAGCATGGACTAGAAGAAAACATAATGTTGAACACGTGAGAGTTTTTGGTTGTGTAGCATATGCACATGTGCCTAATGAATTAAGAAGAAAGTTAGACAAAAAAGGAGAAAAATGCATATTTGTTGGATATAGTGATGAATCCAAGGCTTACAAACTTTATAATCCAACAACCAAGAAAGTTATAATCAGAAAAGATGTACAGTTTGTAGAAGATGAAGTTTGGGATGGAAGTATTGAAAAAATAGTCAATATATCAACAAGTATACCTCAAGAGGAAAGTGAAGTTTCTGTACCAGCAAATAATTCTACTAATGTGATTCCTTTCACTCCCATTCAAGGTCAACCAAGTGGTCCAAAAGTGACACCATCATCAAATGTAAGAGAAACATCAAGAGGACATCATACACCATTGACAATAGGAACTTTAGGTGCAAGACCAACAAGTCCACATTCTACAAGTTCAAGTGATTTATCAAATCCCAGATTGGAAAACATGAGAAGACAAAAAAATAGAAGTATAAGGAATATTTATGAGAAAAATGAAGGTGAAAATAATTCTGATTAGATTTCTATTTTTGCACTTTATTCACAATTAGATTATCCAATTCACTTTGAAGATACAATTAAAGATGACAAATAGATATGTGCAATGGATGAAGAAATCGATGCAATTGAAAAGAATCAAACATGGGAGTTGGTAAGTCTTCCAAAAGATAAAGATATAATAGGAGTTAAATGGGTTTACAAAACCACATTAAATACAAATGGTAATGTGAAAAATCATAAAGAAAGATTAGTAGCAAAAGGTTATTCAGAGCATCCCAGAATTGATTACAATGAGACTTTTGCACCTGTAGCACATCTTGATACTGTTAGGATGATTCTAGCTATTGCAACACAAAACAAATGGCCAGTTCAACAAATAGATGTAAAATCAGCATTTTTAAATGGATATCTCGAAGAAGAATTTTATGTGGAACAACCACCTAGGTATGAGATATTGGGACAAAAAGACAAAGTCTACAAGCTGAAGAAAGCATTATATGGTCTCAAGCAAGCACCAACAGCTTGGTATAGCATAATTGATTCATGTCTGTTATAGAATGGCTTCATAAGATGCAACAATGAGCCAACATTGTGTACTAAGATGAGTGGAAAAGGTGAAATTATGATTGTATGCATGAATGTTGATGATTTAATATTCACTGGTGATTTATCAATTGATTTATTTAAGGGAGCTATGAAGAAAGAACTTGAAATGATAGATTTGGGACTCATGAAATACTTTTTAGGCATTGAAGTGAACCAAAATGAAAATGGTATTTTTATCTCTCAATCAAAGTATGTAAATGATATTTTTAAAAGGTTTAACATGACAATTTACAAATCAGCACCAACACCTATAGTTACAGGTTTGAAGTTAAGGATGATAAAGGTTCAAATGTGGATTCAACTTTGTATAAGAAACTTGTTGGCAGTCTCATGTATTTGACAGCCACAAGACTAGACATAATCTATGTTGTAAGTTTAATTTCTAGATTTATGGAAGCACCTAAAGACACACATTGGAAAGCTGGAGAAAGAATACCAAAATATGTAAGTGGAAAAAATAATTTTGGGATAAAATATTCAAGCTTAGAGGAGTTCAAGCTAATTCGGTATACTGATAGTGATTGTGTTGGAAGCATTGATGATAGAAAAAACACGTTTGGTTATGTTTTTCACTTTGGCACTAGTGCAGTATCATGGGCTTCAAAGAAACAACCAATTGTTACTCTTTCATCAGTAGAAGCAGAGTATGTAGCAGCCACAAGTGCATCATATCAGGTAGTCTAGATGAGAAGAGTGCTGAAACAGTTAAAGAATGAACAAGTGGATACAACAAAAATATTTTGTGAGAACAACTCAGCTATTGTAGTATCAAATAATCCAGTTTTTCACAAGAGGACAAAACATAATGATACCAGATATCATTTTATCAGAGAGTTAATCAACAATGGTGAAATCTTCTTAGAGTTTTGCAGGTCTCAGGAACAATGTGTATATATCTTCACAAAAGTGCAAGGAAAAGACAACTTCATCTATTAGAGAGATCATTTGGCCATTATTGACAACAGTGGTTGTAATTAAGGGGGAGTGTTGGAAATAATTCCAACTGTAGTACTACTTTCTTGCACCCCATTTCTCCCTCTTGTACACTATAGCGGTGTCTACTGCAGTCCCGCAAGACTTCATTCTTTGGCATGTGGTAGTGCAAGTAAACCATAGTCCCGCAAGGTGTTTTCTCTTTGGTGGAAGTTGTGCAGTATTTACCACGGTCCCGCATATGATATATTTTAGCTCGGCGGTAGAACAGTGAAGATAATTTCTATCAGAATTTTTGGGAAAAATGTTTTATTGGGCAATTAATGTTTCAAGTAAAATATTTAATTGGGTTTTAACTGTTTTCAGGATTTAAAAATATTTCACTTGAGGCGAACTGGGAATTACAGAAAATGTAATTAATGACATTTATTTTGCTT
The DNA here is from genome assembly GCA_007258455.2 of Sequoia sempervirens. Lineage (NCBI taxonomy): Eukaryota > Viridiplantae > Streptophyta > Pinopsida > Cupressales > Cupressaceae > Sequoia > Sequoia sempervirens. Next base: position 12,201 of record VDFB02026581.1, on the reverse strand, counting down.
GCTGGTGAACTTTTTCATGGTGGTTTTTTTTTTTTATGTAAGTTTTTATTATTCGAGGAGAACACAAAGTGGTGGTGTGCTTTCCAGAAGCAAGTTGTGAAGAAAAGAGCAGCAACTCTTTTTATCGAAATATATATAGATTGAATGATATAATATAAAAATAGAATTTCTAGATTTATTCTGTGAGCTTCAAATTTATGCTCTCTATTCTTTGTTTAAATTTGTGTTGATATGTTTTTGTTTGAGTCCTCTGCCTCTGGCCTTCACTTTTAGCAAATCATCTTCTGCACTATTCTGGTCATTTGATCTAAGAGAAAATATTGTGGAATTTAAATACTTTTCTGATCCCCTTGGCAACTTGTCACATCTACAACACTTGAAAATAGAATGTTGTAGAGGTTTTAATAACCTCCCTAATTCCATTAGCAACCTGTCACAACGGAAACGCTTGAATATGGTAGGGTGTATATATTTAAATAATTCCCCTGGTTCCATTAGCAACCTCATCATAATCTTGCAATTCATTCAATGTCCATAGTCTCGATTGTTTCATTACTTGATAACTTTTGCAGCCCGCTTAAAATTCTTGGCTCACGGACCAAAAGAAATATGGACTGCATTTTCTTAGAGTAATGGTCTTGTGGCTTTTAAATATACAAATTGATAGACTGATTGTTTAATCAATTCCTATTCTCATGTTCTCATATGGAAGGAAGACGCACTAAGGGTTGCGGTTTCCCTCTAGCCTACCGCCAAGTATTTTTCGGTTACTTGCCTTGTTCTCAAGCATGAAATCTTGTTATGATTTTAGATTGTGGCATTCTAGGTTTGTGGGCCTTTGGCGTTTGGCGTTTGTCAAACCATTGTGGTCATAGAGCTCTTTCTGTGTTGTATGTTCAAGTAATCACCTACCTAATCTTGCATTGCAATGTGATGATTCGATATTTACATGCCCTATCTCAATAGTATGAAGTCGATATATGAGTAACCTGTATTGTTACTTTTATTACACTTCATTCTTGAATATTAGATATACTTGCTTCAAATTTTTTCCCTGAGAATCAGTTTCATTTTCTCTGCAAGACTAAATTCTTCATCATCAAGCATGTGGGCTTCTGTAGATTTTGGTATCCATGGGCGTATTCTTCTATAATCTAAAATTTTCACTATAAGAATCTATGCGGCTAACTAAAAGTTATTTGTAATATACTCAAAACTTAAATTGGAAGTAAGGATGTTCTCATGGTATAGGTCGAACTACCTTTATAACATATGGATTAGATTATATTATGTCTCAATTATTGAATGTTGATTCCCTTTTTGTATATTGTAACATCGTTATGCAATTAGCTATTTAGAATAATTGCTGCTATGGTTAATCATGGAGTTTAAGACCCGGATAAGAAAATTTAGTGCCTAAGTTGATGAACATTAAAAGGGTGGAAGTGATGAACTATCTATATGTAATTTTGTGGAGGAGTTAAATTTTAAAAGAATAGTTTTCTTCCAAAATCTTTGAGATAGGAAAATGATAGTTGAGTTAAAAATTAGGTTATTAAGACTTGAGCATTATAGTTTATCTTATTGAATTGTCCTATAGGTGTCCATAGGGATTTAAAAGATATGAAGGCTTAGTCTTAAATAATATTAGTATTTAAGTAGTTAATTTGAAAGAATAATTTTGGTGATTTGGGTTGTAAATAAATGAAAAGAGAAAGAATAAATAGATGGGAGATTAAATTAAAAGAAATGACAAGAAAATTAGAATGTGAAACAACAAATGGATATATAAATAGTGAGTATAGAAAAACCTTTTGGTGAAGATAATAAAATTGGGAATCAAGTAAGTTCATATCGATGATTAAATATTTAAGTTGAGTGGATTAAGGGTGATAGATATAGAATTTTAAATTAATAAGTAATCTTTAAGAAAGGAAAATCGTAGGGTAATTGATTGTTTAAAGATAGGTGATTAGAGAAATTGAATTAGAATACCGTGTGTGATTTAAAGAATATTGATTAATATTATGCATGTTTATGCATGGGTATAATTGTATATGTTCCTTCAATAAAGATGTTAATAATATATTTTTTAGGAGGAAATGGTTTGTGTAGCTCAAATAAAGAATTTTTTATGTTAATTAATTGACTAGGTTGGTAAATAAAATGGAATCTTTTTGAGTAAAATAGATATACTTAGAGCTTGTGATTCGCAAGGTTTTAGTAAGCAAATTTAGATAGCCTCTCTAATTGATGATCACTTCCGTGTTTAAGTAGCTTATTGTAGAAACTCACTATGTAATTTACTAACTTATGCTTTATTACAGTAGCTGGTTTATGAAATTGGATTATGTGGTTAATGTTATGAATAGTACAAAGATGAATTATTCATCCTTCATATTTATCTGAAACCAATTTCATGTAAGCTTATAGATAAGGAATAATTAGGAAACTTGGAATGAATTCAATGTATACTTATTATGTATCCTGTGACTGGTGACATCTATAGCATTATTTAGGAATGTGAGATAAGATGCCTTGTAGATTCATTCTTTAATTCTTTGCTTCTTCTTTGGATTTATTGTGTGTTGTGTGGAATATGTGATAATCGTATAATCTTAATTAATGTGACCTTTGAAGGGGATGTCTTTATGTTTACTTGATAATGTGAGTTGACTTGAAAAGTGTATTTCTTGTGATTGCTTGCTGAGGTATAATCATGATGTATTGTTGGTTGAGTTTTTCGATGGCTATTGTGGTGGATTTTGGTATTGTGATGGTTATGAGTTATTGATTTTGGAAGGAATCCCATTTGATTCATTTGGTTCTTGGAAATATTTTAATGTTGTGAGTTGATTAAGTTGGTTTAAATTTAGTTGAAGATCTCATTGTTATGTCATCACTTCTTGATTTGTAATTTGTGGTTTGACTACAGTCTTTTGTGATCTTGATGATGTTGCCTCTCACTTGTTGACCTAATATTTTTGGATTGAAAACAGTTATTTGATTGTAATGCCCCTTCACGCAAACCCCAAAGGAACAAATAAAAATGCAACAATATTTTTTTTAAAAGAACATTAGAAATGTAATTAAGTATTCCAACATAACAATGTTCTAATTTTCACAACTAAATCCCTTGGGGTACACGAGGTGACATTACTAAAGTAACCCATAACAAAGATAATAGATTAAACATTAAATATACAATTACGAATCCATTCATTCACATATCACCATTTAAAACATCCATTAATGTTAACAAGATTAATAAGAGTAATCCATATTAAACCATACATGCAAATCACAATGAATTAATCACGAAGATATCAAGTATATATATATATTTCCACAGATACAACATAACATCAACAATATTAACAAATGGTAGTTCACGAATGATTACATGGTATGAGAATACATTATATCAGTCTGATAGTACATCACAATAATTACATATACAAAATTATATCAAAGTGTCCCCAACATACATGGGAGTGATACATCAATAAATAAAATACATCTATAGTGAAAATCCATAGTTGGCAACATATGAATCCTGGATCAACAACATCTACAAAAACCTATATTGAATGGTACAATTGCATCCAAAGGGGACCCAACGGGGTGTGTAGAACGTTCCACCCAACCACCCCCGTGTTGCAAGTAAACAAGGAAGGATCCTCGACCAAGCATATCCAAATAGTAACACAAGACTAACTTTAGACAAGATAACATAATATCACAAGACCACTTAGAAAACTAAACATCAATAAATCACCAAAAGACATAACAAAAGACCACTTCCAAAGGACTTCAATAAAACAACACAAATGGAATGCTAGAGGAGAGTGTCATCGCATGGTTTCACATGGATTATCCAGACAACTTACCACAAGGTGTCGCCTCCATCTATGGTTCTCCTGATATCCTATCTCAAGGCACCACTCCATATGGTTACTCATGTAGAATCGTTAACCTCTCATGAGGATGAGGCAATGATCATGCCAACCACGGCCTTCTCGGCTCACTTTTAGTCTATGATAGCACTAATAGGCGAATGAGGCATCCATAACTATCTTGATTATTGTTCACCTACCCACCCCCTAATTAATTACTTAGTTTATCACTAATTACTCTAACTCTATGTGGGTTACCTTGACAGCCCCTTTGTGCGTCATCCCCCACTTAGAAACACTCTCTCTAGACACCCAAAAAATAAAATCTAACACCAAGGGATTGCACCAACAAGAACACTTGAACAAAAAATGGAACATCCGCGAAGCATAACCATCTCTCCACAATCATATGAAAAAAATCCATAAAATAGTACAAACCATGTGTAACTCAAATCACAACCATAGACAAAACATAGGCCAAACATCAAAATACAAGATCAAAGATAAACATCAGTATCCCCACCTCTGGAAGTCCCTAAACAATAACTTAAGCTCCTATAACAAGACAAACTAACTCTAGGGTTTCCCACATGACATAAACCCCAAATAAGAGAAAACCATAATTGATTAAACGAATAATCTCAAGAATAACAATTATGTTTAAAAAACGCCATATAAAACATTTCCAATACCTAATAAATTTTGCCAATTAAATAAATCAACAACTTGAGAATATTCGATTCAAATCAAAACACATAGTTTATTTCTAATTTTCTTAATTAAACTATAACATTGCAAACTTTAAAATTATCAAATTTATTCATAATCACAGCATACATAAAACCAACCCTATATATATATACACATGCATACATATATATATATATATATATATATATATATATATATATATATATATATATATATATATATATATATATATATATATATATATATATATATATATATATATATATATATATATATATATATATATATATATATATATATATATATATATATATATACTTTTAAGCATATATACATATATACAAACACACACACACACACACACACACACACACACACACACACACACACACACATATAATACATTTATATTTTAAAATCATATATTCAAAACACATAATAAAATTTATCCTTTATTTATTTATTTGTATATATACATATGTATATATATACACACATATATATTTCTAAATATATTAATATATATATATATATTTATTTATATATATACATATGTATATATACATATGTATATATATACACATATATTTCTAAATATATTAATATATATTAATATATATATATATAATCTTTAAAAAAAATGAATTTAAAAAAATAATAATAATATTTATGGCCACCACAGCCATGGTACTGCATACCACCACAGCTTGTGGTACACGTACCACAGGGTGGGTAGGCCATAGCTCCACATGACTGCATATAGTAGCCGGGTGTGGTTGTGTGCGATTAGTAATGGGGTCGGGGGTGGTATGGCACCCGCCAACCACTCCCCCCCATAAATTTTTATATATAATTGTTTTTTAATCCTTTTTTTCTTTATTTAATATATATAGATCAAGTAATCTATAATATAAACAGGAAATTCAAAAATTTAAATATAATTTAATTTCTTTCAAAAGAATCAGAATATTGAGAATTTACACAAACCCATAATTTACAAAATGGAATATGTATATATATATATATATATATATATATATATATATATATCTTTTATATACATTTAAATATATACATAGATATATTTGCTTCTCTAAATATATATATATATATATATATATATATATGTATATCTACATAAGTATATATATATCCATAAATTATAATCAAATAAAAAGAACAATTTGTTTTATATCAGACACAATTAAAGGCATGCAAATTCAACCTAATAATAAAATGATTTTCATTTCTAAAACAATATTTTCTCAACTAAATTTCATTGAAGAATTTCAGAAGGTTTACCTATAGTTTTCAATAGAAAAATTTCAAAAGTTTATTACAAACAAATTTCAATCACAAAACCCTCTTTCAAAATAGAGAAATTGATTTTCAAACATAGCAGACAAGATTTTGTTTACAAAATAATAAATCAAAAAGGAAATAATAAATTTAAAGGAACTTGGAGTCCTTTGTTCGATGTAGAATCCAAACACAATAGCCTTCTTCCTTTTTGAAAGTAGAATCTCCTATGTAGCTTCTTCTCAATTTCCTTCCTTCAGCTAACTTCTGAATCAATCTTTTTCTTCTTTTCTTACAAAACAACTTTTTTACAGAGAAGCACAAAACCTACCTTTTTCTTCTTTTCTTACAAAACAATTTTTTTTACAGAGAAGCACAAAACCTATCTTTTTCTTCTTTTCAGACAAAAACCAGAAAACCCTTGTGTGTGTGAAACCCCCTCACAATAAAATGAATAAAATAAAATAAAACTCTTCTTTTTCCTCAAAAATCCTCCACATTCATTGGTTCTTTTCTTGATTTTAAAAGCACACACTTATCTCACAGATTTTTATGATATTATCCTCACAAGATATTTTCTTCTGATTTTCTAATTTTAATATCTCGAAAAAGATAATATATAATTATCACCATCATTATTTATTTAAATTAATTACTTACACTTTTAATTAGTTAAATAAATTTTAATTTAAAATATTTAAATTTCAAATTACAATTACACACAATTAATCATATCCACAAAATATCATTAATTTATCCCATATAAAATAAAGATAAATTAAATGACAACTAACCATAATTAAGATAAATAAACAACCACAATACTGAGACAAGGACAAAGCCAAAACCAAGACACAACAAGACTCACAACGAGATGACGGACTTGGGATAGGGACCCTTCCTTATCAACTCCCTTTTTCAACATTGTAGCTGTTGGGTTAATTTAATGCTTGCCATGTCCTACCGAAGTAGGTGGAATCAAGACTTTATTCCTGCAAATCCTACATACAAACAAAATGTCAACTAACATGTAAATCTCCATTGCAGACACACCGTGAAAGGAAATTGTGGGGTAGTAGGGCACTCACAAGCGAGTGATGCTACTCCATCCTTTCACCAAGACTCACTAACAACCACATCAGAAAATATATCATAGAATCACAATATCGACATATATAATATTATAGAAAACCATAGCATAACCAAATAATCTAACCACCACATAATGTATCATAAATCATCATAATAATGTCAAGTGCAGCAAACCAACAAACTATGAATCCACACACAACCAAGTAGGTGAACTAATCACCATCACAAACCAGTATCAAGCCAACACATAAGAGTATCAAAGATACACACAATTAATCATATCCACAAAATATCATTAATTTATCCCATATAAAATAAAGATAAATTAAATGACAACTAAGCATAATTAAGATAAATAAACAACCACAATACTGAGACAAGGACAAAACCAAAACCAAGAAACAACAAGACTCACAATGAGATGACGGACTTGGGATGGGGACCCTTCCATATCAATTCCATTTTTCAACATTGTATCTGTTGGGTTAATTTAATGCTCGCCTTGTCCTACTGAAGTAGGTGGAATCGAGACTTTATTCCTGCAAATCCACACACAAACAAACGTCAAGTAACATGTAAATCTCCATTGCAGACACACTGTGAAAGGAAATTGCAGGGTAGTAGGGCACTCACAAACGAGTGATGCTATTCCATCCTTTCACCAAGACTCACTTACAACCACATTAGAAAACATAGCATCATAGAATCACAACATCGACATATATAATATTGTAGAAAACCATAGCATAACCAAATAATCTAACCACCACATAATGTATCATAAATCATCATAATAATGTCAAGTACAACAAATCAACCAAACTATGAATCCACAAACAACCAAGTCAATGAACTAATCACCATCACAAACCAGTATCAAACCAACACATAAGAGTATCAAAGATACACACAATTAATCATATCCACAAAATATCATTTATTTATACCATATAAAATAAAGATAAATTAAATGACAACTAACCATAATTAAGATAAATAAACAATCACAATACTGAGACAAGGACAAAGCCAAAACCAAGACACAACAAGACTCACAATGAGATGACAGACTTGGGATGGGGACCCTTCCTTATCAACTCCCTTTTTCAACATTGTACCTATTGGGTTAATTTAATGCTCGCCCTGTCCTGCCGAAGTAGGTGGAATCGAGACTTTATTCCTACAAATCCTACATACAAATAAACATCAAGTAACATGTAAATCTCCATTGCAAACACACTGTGAAAGGAAATTGAGGGGTAGTAGGGCACTCGCAAGCGAGTGATGCTACTCCGTCATTTCACCAAGACTCACTAACAAACACATCAGAAAACATAGCATCATAGAATCACAACTTCAACATATATAATATTGTAGAAAACCATAGCATAACCAAATAATTTAACCACCACATAATGTATCATAAATCATCATAATAATGTCAAGTGCAGCAAACCAACCAAACTATGAATCCACACACAACTAAGTCTGTGAACTAATCGCCATCACAAACTAGTATCAAACCAACACATAAGAGTATCAAAGAGTAGCAAAGAGTATCAACAACATGGGGGTATTACATTGATATTTGTTAATGTTGCCATTCCTTTGATGAAGAACCCATGAGTTAGTATTTTGAGAGTCTTCTAGAGGTTAGATGGGTATTATTATTACTTGCAAGTGTTAGTATGGGGGCCAGTGACCTAGGAGGATCCACCTTGGATAACCCATATCAAGCCTAAATTATTTATTTGAGTTTTATGTTGTTTCACATGAAAGCGGGGGATTTTATGATTTTGTTACTTTGATGATGCTTGATCTTACACTTGGTTGAGTTAATGTGGTGTGAATCTTGCACTTGAATGTGGTTTTCATACTCTGAAGTTCTAGCGTGAGATGGTGCATGCCTCACTTGGTGTAGTTATTTTGTTGGATTTGGTTTCTTATGCAAATTGGCTTGTTGTTTGTGATTTTGTGGTATTATTGTTAGTTGGGGGAGTGGATTTTAGTGGAAGCTGGTGCACAAAGTGGTTGGTCTAGGATAACCCATTGTGAGCTTAAATAAAGTGATAACTTAATTAATTATTTAGGGGTTTTGGATAGTTTCACATATTAATTTAGATAATGTTGCCTCACTCATGGGCCCAAGTGATTTTTTAGGATTTGGATGAGTGGGAAGGCCTAGAATGGCAAGATCAACTTCCTTGCTTCTGCATACTAATTTTGCAAGGTATGTTGATCTTGCATAGAGAGCGTGGGGGGTCGGCGACCATTAGAGGTTACCAGGATAACATAGGATGGGGGTTGGCAGCTTAGGAAGGTTATACCAGGATAACCCGTGACTACCTATGCAATGACACTCCACCCTTTAACAACCTTGTATGTTTGGTTTTTCCCCTCTTCTGGTTCATATGCTTCTGGAAGCAATTGTTGCCATGTAATGCTTTCGTCATGTTTCCTTGTTGCCTATGTGTCTCTTGATGTGGATGTTTCATGTGATGGTGGTTTCATGTGTTGGATCGTATCTTGTTTTTTCTTGTGTTCGATGTTCTTTTACGTTATTGTCACTACTACATAGAAGGGGGGTTTAAGACAATATTTGAGACAATTTTTTAATAAATTGTCTTAACTTGAGACAAAAAAAAACTTGCCTATTGTCTTAAATATTGTCTTTAAGCAAGTGTCTCAAATTATTATCTTAAAAAATTGTCTTTATAAAGACAATATGAAATAGAAGTTTTTTTGTCTCTTTAGAGACAATTTCACTTTTGTCTCTTTATAGACAATAGTTGGTATTAGAGACAATATGTAAAAATGTATATATATATATATATATAATATTTTTTTAGTGTGGTTTTCAACATTCAATGTTTTCAAATTCTCACCATCCTCTTATTTGTTGGAATTTTTATTTTTATTTTTCCAAACACAATGGAAAAATTATGACAAAAATTATCAATGATTTTGAAACTGGGAACAATGAACAATTGTTGAATATGAAAAGCATAATGTCCATAAAAAAACAAAGAAAATAATGCACCCTAATCCAAATTTAGAAAGTTAATGCCAATAAGTATTTTTTTATTTATAGTTTATAAAATTGTTTGTACAATCATGAGCAACACGTACATCATAACATATAAAAGATGGAGCAAGTTGAATGACTATTATGACCAACCATATCCCTAAAAGTTGGTGGAATATACCCAACTACCGGCATAACTCTTTCGAGCATGGCAAGGTAGCTTGACAATGAGTTGAAGAACCACAAATCCACAAGTTTCTACACATGAACAAAAAATAATAAATCTACAAATCAAACCCCCCAAAAAATATCCAATTATATGTAGCCACTACACTGTGGTCATTTGATAGCTCAAAAGTGAAAACATGTGATCCCAAAAACTTTTACAAATATTTTCTTTCATATTAACTTACTGCTCAAGCTGGGCTGCAAACTGTGCAACTTCAAGTTGGCACTAGTTAGCTGCAAGTAACTTCACCTCGATAAGGCTCTCCAGCTTGCTCGAAATATTCCAAAGCCAATTCCAAATTTTCTTCAGCTTCATATATCTCACTAATTTCCTATAGAAAACAATATTTTGAATTTCAATAAAGATCCCTATCTAAAACAAATAGGTAAATTTTCTCATACCCTGATGATCATAAAAATATTCTCAAAACAACCATACAACTTCTGCAATGAATGCCTATATACATTACATCCAACCAAGAAATTTGTAGTCTTAACAACATATCAAACATATTATCATAAAAATCCAAATCCTTAAACTAGTTCAAAGTCAAACTTTGACAACCACAAATGAATAGGTCATCCCACACCTAGTTCAAACATTGAATTACCTTGCAGTGTTTTACAGCTATCGACAATCTTCCTATATCCATGACGAGATTAATAGCCAAACCTAAGCACCTAGCAGCCTCTACACAACATTAATTAGTAAATCAAGACCACTTCCTATCCAACAATAATAAACGACACCTAGCCTTCATCCATTCTAATATAACCTGAAGAGAAATTACCACATAGTAGGAGAGAAATTCTTCCCTCTGCAATCCATTAAGCCTAATATGAGAGATTATACACATGTTTTTGATGGAAATGAATAGTAGTTTTCTCAATTAATGAATTCTACAATCAAGAACCTTCAATTAGAAGTAAAATAACTAACTGTCACTTGGATGGATGAGATGCATTCCACTCCAAAATCTTGCTTGTGTCAGATTATAAAAGTCGCTCAAATGCATATACACATTCCCCTCCAAGATATTGCTTGTTTCAGATTAAAAAACTATCAGATATGAAATAGTGAAAAAACTATGTATATTTTTCAATCAACATTTCAAATCATATATCAACACAGTATCAAAAAACTGTGTATATTTTTTAATCAACATTTTAGATCATATATGAACACAGTGTCAAAATATTGTATATATTTTTAATCAATATTTTGAATTTTGAATCAGACTATGTGATTTTTTTGAAAATTCTTGAGAAAAAAGAAGAGAATGATGGATTGAATTGTAGATCCTACATATTCATTTTCAAATCATTTTGATAATATGCCTACAAGGCTTTGATAATTCACAAAATGCAAGATTATGTTGATTGTTTATTGGCGGTCTTAGAAATGCTATGAAAAAGTGTGAGTAGTAACTTGTGAGAATATAACTGATTTGCCTACATCACTAGTGTCTATCAGGAATTAGTCAATCGAATGTCACATTTCAGCCAATCAAGAAATGTATGGATATGTCACACGGAGAGCTATTTCGTCTATGATGATCAACAAATGAACAGTGTGATTAACGTTGCCTTGTGGGGGTATTTCAACACTATGCAGTATTTCCCTCTTTATTTAGTCTCAGTCACTAATTCATTTTGACTTTTGAGGGCAGCCAAATGGGTTCTCCTCAAATGTAGTCATCTACATGCATTCTACTGTTTCAACTGTTAAAAACCTTTTCATACACCTGATGAGTGTCTGATACATGAATTTATGTTTGCATAAATTATTATTCTTCTTGTTTGCATCCAAATTAAACTAGTGGACATTCGTTCTATTAAGAAATAAATCTGACGAGTCCTATGTCCTTAAAAGGGCTCCTGTCTTGAAGAACTGCATGATTGGTATCCCTCCCATGAAAAAAAGAGGTTGTCTTTTACTTTTATATGTTG
>VDFB02026579.1:0-25198 GCA_007258455.2 Sequoia sempervirens | reverse complement strand
TTGTTCTGAGACGTTTCAAGTTGATTTAGAGTTGTTTCGAGTAATTTCAGGGTCGTTTTGAGATGTTTTGAGTTGATTCAGAGTTGTTCTGAGTTGTTTCAGGGTCGTTCCAAGATGTTCTGAGTTAATTTAGAGTTGTTCCGAGTCATTTCGGGGTCGTTCTGAGATAATCCGAGTTGATTCAAAGTTGTTCTGAGTCATTTTAGGGTTGTTTCGAGACATTCTAAATTTGTGATAAGTGTTAAGTCAATTTTACATGTCTACACTCTCCTCATACCAGCCCAAAAGTATAGTTGTCGAAGATTAGCGTGCATTTTTTTGACACCAAGATGAGCCGAATACGGTGCACGATGTGCCTCTGACATGATTAAAGAGTGAAGATCTCTAGTTAATGGAACATAATTCCACCTTGAATGCCTCAAAAGATCGTCTAACTCAAGGGAATATACTGCAAACCTACCCTCTAAAGCTCTACCTGACTCCATCTCAACCCTCACTTCCTGATACCAACCATCTAAAGGAAGTGTAGAAAGTATCTGATTCCTCAAATCCACACCGAGAGTCACTACCGATAACTCATGTCTCTGTCTACTAAGTGCAATTGCAACTAGATTTTCCTTCCCTTGAATGACCTTCAACTCAAAATCATATTCACATAGAAACTCCATCCATCATCTCTGTCTGGCATTCAGATTGGGCTACGTAAAGATGTATTGCAAACTATGATGATCAATGTGCAGATTAAATCTATGCCCCAAAAGGAAATGTCTACACCTCGTCAAAGTGTGTACTATTGTGGCCAACTCAAGATCGCATGTAGGGTAATTCAATTCATGATCCTTGAGTTTACGAGACTCATAGGCAATCGTGCATCCCTCTTGCATCAACACAACTCCTATACCCTCCAAGGAAGAATCTGTACACACTAAAAAATCCCCAGAAGGATCAAGAACAACTAAGATCAGAGCACTAGTCAATCTCTCCTTAAGAAGCTGAAAAGTTGTCTCGCACTACTTTGACCAAACAAATTTCTTCCCTTTCCTCTAAAGAGAACTAATGGGGTGTGTTATCCTCGAAAACCCCTATACAAACCGTCGTTAGTAACCCTACCAACCCCATAAAACAGTGAACCTCTAGCACATTAGTAGGTGCTAGCCAATCAACGATCACTTGGATCTTTGAAGGATCCACTGCAATTCCCTCACCAGATATAACATGTCCTAGATATTTCACCTCTGTCTTGAAGAATTCACACTTTGACAAGTTAGCATACAACTAATTCTCTCTCAAGCACTGTAGTACTTGTCTTAAGTGATCCTCATGCTCCTCGATGGTCTTGGAATAGATCAATATATCATCTAGAAACACCAAGATAGACTGGTCCAAGTAGGTGTGAAACACACCATTCATAAAACTCATAAACACCGATGGCACATTCATTAACCTAAACGACACCACTGTGAACTCATAGTGTCCATATCAAGTATGAAACACGGTCTTATGTATATCTTCCTTGAAGATGCCAAACTGGTGATAACTTGATTTGAGATCAATCTTTGAGAATACCCTAGCACCCTTAATCTGATCAAATAAGTCATCTATCCTCGGCAACAAGTATTTGTTCCATATTGTCACCTTGTTCAACTGTCAGTAGTCTATACACATTCGAAGGGAACCGACCTTCACAAAAATCACTAGTGCTCCCCAAGGAGAGACACTAGGACCAATAAATCCCTTCTCTCACAACTCCTCAAGCTGTAATCGAAGCTCCTCAAGCTCCTGAGTGGCCATCTGGTAAGGAGCTTGTGAAATGGGCTTAGCTCCAGGCACAAGATCAATCTTAAAGTTGATGTCACACTTAAGTGGTATCATAGGAATTTCGTCAGAAACTCATGGGCATGTTGTCTAAGAATGGGATGACTATCAAGTGTCACCTCCTCCTAACTCTCTCCTAACTCCAAATCGTTGACTGTCACTGCAAATAACTGACAGCCCTGCCGCATACACCTTCTCAACTACATAGCTGAGATCATCGTCAAAGAAATAGGTCTTTGAAACCCAACTAGCTCAACCTCACTATCAGAATCATCAACATAATTCATCGACTTGCGGCAACAATATATGATTGCTCTGTGGGCCTCTAACTAGTCCATGCCTAATACAATGTTGTAAGACCCAAGAGGGATGATTTGAAGATCAACCGTGGTATCAAGAGATCCAATCCTCAGTCTACAACCCCCCAAAAAGGATTGAATTGCAACCTTAGCACCAAAAGGTAACTCAACCTTCCACCTATCATCCTTCTTCACTGCCACCAATCCACATCGCGCTACAACAAAAGGAGAAATAAAGGAGTCTAAAGCTCTTGAATAAACGAGTATAGAAACCTTACCACCCTGTAACACACTTGATGTCTCAACTATTGCCTCCTAATGCTCAGCTTGGCATTTATCAACCACAACAAAAACCCTGTGTGATCTACCAACATCCCCAACTATCAGCTCAGAAGCCACTAGTCTCCGAGAAAATCTAGTAGTGCTCTTTTGAGGACACTGATGAGCAATATGACCCTGCTGTCCACATGAGAAGCACCTAGTACCTCTTCCAAAACCTCTACTACCAGGTGGTGCACTAGAATACTAAACACCACCTCTGTTAACTATAGACTATGAACTCTAGGTTGGCTGATCAGAGCGATAACATTTCATTCAGCTCTAGTTCTTGTCTCTCTTGGGTTGACATCTATCATCCTAACGAGATCGAGAATTCTTATGTTTAGATTGTGAAGGCTATTGTTGCTACTGTTGGCCACCGTTAGAGGGTGCCTGCTGACTCCTAGATGGACTTGCTGACTATGACTGACCACCACATGAACTGAACCTTGCCGAAGGTGCACTACCAATTTGAACCCCCATCTATCCACCTAAGGCCATAGCTAGATTCTCCTCAACAATCCAAGCATTTTCCCCAGCTACCTCCATGGTCTTCTGCTCAAACACCCAGACTCCACCATTGATGCAGGCATTTAAGCCCCTAATGAAATGCTATACTACCATGCCCTCATCATCACCAATACCAATGTACTAATTAAGTTCATAGAATTTCCACTCATATTGTTCCACTGACATTGCCAATTGTCTCAACTAATGAAACTCATATGCTCGACACTATCACCAATGGTCATACAAGAATTGGGCTCTTAATTGCTCAAGGAACATCTCCCATGACACTAAGTCAATATCTAGATGGAGCTTTTGCTCCTCAAGATGCCACCACATGGAGAAAACCCATGAAGATGCATAATGGCACATCTAGCCTTGGTATTACTACCATAAGGGTGCATAGGAAAACATCAGTTTAGATCAATAAGTTAGGTCTTTGCCTCTAGTCCACTACCTGACCCATCAAATGTTGGAGGATGTGCTTGAAGTAGATCCCTCATGTGGCTAGCTAAAATGATATCCTGCTCAACAACTAACTCCCTCCTCCTGGGAGATCTCTCTCTCTCTCCCGAATCACTAACTGCTCTCCTTCCTGCCTCAAACCAAACCAGCCAAGAACCTCCTCTAATAATTGGCACAACTGTGCGCCCTCCATGCTAGGCTGACCCTAATTTTGTCCTACACCACCTTGGTTGTTCTGTGAACTTTGATGATCCTCATGATCTATCTCATGAGAGATCTATGGAGGTGAATCTTGGTGATTGGCCCCATAACCACCACCATGACCTTTGCCTCACTCTCAACCTCTAAGTCATCTCCTAGGAATGATCCTACACAAACAAGTTCAAGGTATTAGACAAGGTCAACAAGGGCAAACATAAACTTCAAACTTAACATCTAAGACAACTTAATGGGCTAATTGACATACCTAGAGCACCCAGTGTTTAAACCTAAGCTCTTATACCATGTGTAATGCCTCGTCGAGAACCCTAGAGGACAAAACCTAAACATCGAAAAATGGATTTTTTTTTAAGTGCAATGTTGCACAAATGAAACTGAACATAAATTACTATCCTACGTCCTCTAGGATGCACAACTGCATTACTTAATTTTTTTATTATCCAAATTACAAAACCATATAACTTAATTATAACCCAATACTAATCATCATGAGCATCACATTTACTTATCACAAATAATCAAATGAGCCAAGAGATACAACCTTTCTATAGCTTGTAGTAATAACTAAATTTAAATCATTTCAATTAACTTGTACATAATTAAAAAATACATCACTCTTTACATATAAAAGATACATCATTTTAGCTTACATTTATTTTTGTACAATAATACTTCCTCGATACAAGTGAGGAGAGATCAACATATGGTACATGATACATGATAAAGATATAATGCATATACAATTACAATGATTAAATCCCAAGTGAAGATGTAGTGCAGAAACCAATGGATTAGACGAAGTCACCACATCACGAATGAAAGGGGAACCCAATGGAGAACGTAACACATTCCACCCTACCATGTGAATCCAAAGATTCACCCCCCATGCTAGGAGGTAACAAAGGGTCCCATCAAACTGATAGACAAGATCTAGACATAACAAGGTTGACATAACTCACATCACAAGATGAGCACATCAACAATAACAACAATGACTATATTTCTAGAGGCATACAAACAAACTCAAGTAAACATCAAGCAAAGGAACTCATGGTTGTTGTAGGGAAGTGTCATCACATAATTGGACATAAGTTATCCAAGTAGTTCTTCCTAGGCCCCGACCCCCAACTTGGGTTATCCTGGTAGCCTCTACCGAACTCTAGCCCTTCATGCCAAATTATGCAAAATCAACCTACCTCTCATGGAGATGAAGTAGTCGATTATGCCATTCTAGGCCTTCTCGTCTCACCTCAAGCCTAAACAAGCACTTGAGGTTGAGCAAGGTACAAACTTATCTTGTTTAATGTTTGAGCTACCCATTCCCCCTAGTTTATTTTAATGTTATCACTTGTTAAGCAACTTCCACATGGGTTATCCAGGCGCTCCTTTGTGCACTGGCCCCCATTGGAAGCCACTCCCCTACTTCCAACCTTAAACCACATAAATTGAAAACAAAACCCCTTGCACAACACACATACTCAAAAAATCTCAAAGCGAGGCATCAACTCATCCCGCTCACAGAGTCCATAAAGTCAAACAGATAACAACATTACGTGCAAGGTGAATGACCATTGTAATCATAATCATGACCCAGTTTTCCCAAATCAAACTACATAAACAAAGCCATCAAAACATAACTCATTCTAGCCTCTGGAAGACCTCGATAGTAACCATTAAACAAGCTTTTTTCATAACCAACTTATAACATCACTTAATAAAACCGGACTACTCAAGCGACACATGATAAGAAGTCTAAAAGGATAGCATGACAGGCATTGCAAAATTACAAAAAAAACATTCCAAGCAACTACGTTCTCTTACAAATACATTAGCAACTACGTTCTGTTACAAATACATTATCAACTACGTTCTCTTACAAATACATTATCTCGCGTTTAGTTAACACCATCTTTGTCAATTCCTATATGGTTTATAATTCACTTTCAGTTAAATTACAACCATGATTTAATATCAATAAAGACCCTAATCAATCTAAGAAACATCTACACAATTGTATGCATATTAACAAATATATCTATACATTTATTTTTATATATATATATATATATTTATATATGTGTATATATATATACATATATAAATATATTTTACTATATATACATACATCAATTGGTTTTAATAGAAATTAGTTAGGAATATTATTATACACAGAGCTAAGTAAATAATTGACAATGAGCAAACATACAATAGTTTATACCTTCATTTATATATATATATATATAAGTATGAGTATGTAGATAGCTACACATGGTTAACATAATCTCTGTTTCTTTTTTTTTAATAAAGTGTAATGGAAGGCAGTAAACAACACAAGTATAGTATAATCAACAAGTTAGTTTACGTGTAAATGTCATTGGAGAAGTCTAACGTGATTTTTCTAGAATAAGAGATGATTGCATGCAGATTGCTATTAACTAGAGATAGTTTGATCCTGCTGTGAATTTACTTGATTTAAACTACGCATCAGACCATACTTGATCAACACCTCCAATGGAAACCGATCCAAACTACAGATAAAGAATAAAAGATCACACATATTGCATGCTATTTACTATTTGAGAAAATAATATGTGAATTTATTGCAATAAGGATCGACAGCCTGGATCAGCAAAGCTAATTATAGATAAGTAAGATGGCATTTTCAACTATGGGGGATATAAATGAGGCTAGTCAAATCCGGGGTGGTGGATTAATCAGAATAATTAGTCCGACACAATGCATGATTCAAGAGTGAAGGTTACAATCACTGTATTCACAAGCGATAACAAAGATATCTAAGAGCAATCTGCTCTAATTTATATACTTGTCCACTTTTGTGCAAGTTGTTATGGAGAAGAACATAAGTTGCAACTTTTAGGATCCAACTAAGAGGCAGTGTTGTTGGAAATACTCTGCCTATAAACGTATATACTACATGGGTGAACTAAAGTGCCATTATTTCAATAGCATATTGTGGATAATGTAAATTTTCCAATTGTTATCACTAACTCAAATTCAATTTCATTAACGCCTTCCATGAACCTACAAAAGCAAATTGTCGGATGGAAGAGGCAAAACATTATATGAAAGGAACAAAATAACAAATGGAGAGGCGGTAGTAATCTACTATGCTTTACTTATTTCTCGGTGCTAGAATAAGTAATGCTCAAGGTGAACCTTTAGCAAGTTGGGAAAAAAGAATAGAGTGACCTCTTACACAATGAAGGCATCTTTAGACTAAAGAGTTTACAAGTTGAAGAAACCAGGGCCACGACTTAAAGTTAATTACCCAAGATAAAAATATAGGAAAGTGTGTAATAGGGATATCTCCCTTAAAATATTTTGAACCGAAACAAAATCAATCAAATGCCTATCTCAAAAGAACCTTCATGTGCAAGTTTAAGTGTCCAAGAATTTGATCTTAACACAATAAAAAGGAAGAAATGAATACAAATCAACTAAGGTTCAATGATTGTTTTAATTATGAGATAATAGAGCTCTAGAGAGTTATAGAAAAACTCAAATTATTGCAACAAGGAAAAACTATTGATGGAACAAAAATCTGTATGAAGATTGAAGGCATAAATGAAGTATGAAGATACTTTTGACATTCAAGATTAATTATCTATTTCAAAAGGAAATAGAGGAAGAATTTCTTCTAGAAAAGAATCTAGATTATTCAGACGGATGAGCTGAAAAGATGTCAGTTGTAGTTTCCAATTCTAGACCAAATTCCACTCCTCAACCTCTGTTTCCACTCTTCCTGGCTCAAATCCTCTGCAAAAATTATCTCTGCCCAAAATTTCCCAAAAAACCCCAGGCACAAATCTTTTTCATGACTGAAACCAAAAAGCAAGAATTAATTTCTTTTCCTCATGGATCCATAAAACCAATTTCCCCTATGGAGTTAACTCCACTTCTTTTCAATTAATTTCCCGTAACTGTTTAATCCTCCACTAATTCACATTTTCCCTTTCCATTTAACTTGCACACAATCTGCTATTTATTTATTAGTTTATCGTATTAAACTCTTATATAATTTATTTATACAAACATATTAATATATATATATAATTTAAATATTCTATTTTTAGAATTAACTCTTAACTTAATAAAATTTAATTCCATAACATATTTAATTTAATCCTTTAATTTAATTAGACTTTTATTTTATTAACCAAGCCTTGCAACATAACACTCAAAATAAAAGAAATAATCAACCCAAGCACACGACTCAGACATGACTCCAAGATCAGTCCAAAAAATATCAATTGAAAGCATGACAAAGGTTAGATGACCACACGGAAATGAAACAATACTAATAGACTTACTGACGGGGTGCGACAATAGAGATTCATCCTTGAAAAGGATGATGGCTCGAAGTGGGGGACCTAGTGTAACCTCCGAACAACAACTCCATTGGGCTCTGACACGCTTAGACCTGATAAATAGGTGGAATCAATGCCCCATACCTACAACCTGCAACAAAACAAAGTGTCAAACATATGCATATAAAAATAACTAGTCACACCGTGATGGGGAAATCATAGAGTCGCAAGGTGCTCACAAGCAAGTGATGTGACACTGTCCCCATCACTGACACATAACAACAATATCACAACATGATAGCTCATACATCTATCCAAACATAACTTCATCATATCCATAATATACAACAAGCAATCAACTAATCTACTAAACATGATTTAAATAAGAACATCATAATATCATCAATATCACTATGCTAAACATCATAATATTATCAAATAGTCTCAACATCTACTCATCAAAATATCACCATGTCTAAATAGTATCCAACAGAGTCATAATGTCTATCAAGTAGTAACGGAAAGTCAAACAAAACATCATATAGTCTAGATGAAATCCAAGATGTTGTTTGAACATAAGCAAACTGAGGGGGCATCACACTACCAAGATATGTTCCATTGAGAATTGAATTTTTAGAGGTGATGTGGTGGTTGTCTCATTTAGAGGAAGCCAACTTGTCCAATTAGAGGAGGGGATCATTCTTTCCATTCCTCACTGTATTTTTTGAATTTTCTATGAATAAGGTTGGTTGGAAGCAAATTAATGATAAATCCTGTAACACCCCTTTGATTTGTTATGTTTTCTTGATAGCTTAGATACTTTGTTAGACTATGTTTTATGTTGTGGTTATTCTATCGCTGACAGTGGAGCGATGATAGACTTTATTGATGTGATGACACATTATATGCATGATGATTTTGTTAATATGCTTTATGTTTGCATAGATGCTTAGTTGTGATGACATTGCTATATTTGCTTATTATTGTTTAATTGATATATTATCTCATTAGTTGATGTGACATTGTATTGGTGAAGAGAACGGTATTGCATCACTTGCTTGAGAGTGCCGTGTGATTTTCGCGATTCTCTCTTCACGGTGTCTATGAATTACTATCTGTATACATGTGCGACATTTGCTTGTTTGCAGGAGTGCAGGTACAGGACATTAACTTCACCTGGTTTCATAGGTCTGAGCGTGTCCACTACTCAACAATAATATTGGGAGATAGTAATGGGCTACCTAGTCATACCTTTACCCTAGTACAGTGTGTCGTCAGTTTGAGTTTGGTCTTAGTTTTATCATTGTTGTTCTGGGTATTTTATTATTGTGCAAATTTAATTTGGTAGACTAAATGTATATTTAATTTAAATATTTAATTAAATGAATTATTGTTGTGAAGGCTTTAGAATAAATAAATGAATTATTTTGTGAAAGCTTTGAATAAATAAATAAATAAATAAATTTAATTTGGTTATGTTGTTGAGTAAACTTTATTATTAAAATAAAGGTAATTAAATAAATAAGAATATTTAAATTGGTTGTGTAGCTTAATTTAGATACATTATACATAGAGCAAGTACAAAGTTAACAGAATATTTTTTATTTATTTATTTATCTAAACATATGTTATAAAGTTTCCAAGACATTACATAAATTTAACAAGTTAACTAAACACATTGATCATTAACAAAATTACAAATTTGATTTTCATGTAAGATCCAGTTATAAATTTACATACGATAAAATATCTCAAATGTCCATTTTACATAAAGCGAGATTTCAAGGAATCTCCATACATCAAAGATGGTAAAATCTATACTCACTCTTACACAAGAGGTAAGTTTACAAAACATTAAGTGTTCAAAAGGGATCTGGTACAAAATCCACGAACAAGCTCTGCATCCTCAGTCACGAACAAAATAGTAACTGGAATCTGCTGCGAGCTTAGGATCATCTGCAAGAAAATTATAAGATAGGTGTAGCACGGTTACCTCCCGACCACGTGGAACCCAAAGGTCCACTCCCTCCGTGCTAGGAGATACTGACAGGTCCACAAACAAAGCAAACAGAACATCACATTTACGGGGTTTACAATCCACTATACGACATAACGTTTACATATCAGAACGCATGAAATCACAGTATCAAGTCACATTAAAATGAAAACTCCACAAAAGAAACGCCATCATGAAATAGACTAAGAGAGTGTCATCGCATTGTCGGGATAGGTTACCCTGGTGAATCTTCCTAGACTACCGGCCCTCACCAAGAGTTACCCTGGCAGTCTCTACCGATTCCCGGCCCCTATGCAGACTAATGCGGTGTCGATACATCTTTCAAAAGGACAAGATGGCGACTTGCCATTCCAGGCCTTCTCAGCCTTTTCTCAACCTAAACGAGCGTTAAGAAGTAGGCGAGGCATACCATTATCTGATTTAGTGTTTAAAAACTACCCAACCCCTAAAATATTAGTTAGGTTATCACTTAATTAACTCACCTACGTTAGGTTACCCAGACAATCACTATAGGATTTCGGCCCCTAACGCAGGCCACTCTCTCTATAACATGACTCAACATAAAATCAGTCTAGGGGTAGCTATCAGACGTAAAGTTCAAAACTACGCATGTTTACATCTTTCACTAGAAACAAACCATAGTCTCTAAGAAGTTTCCTTAAACAGCAACCAAATATTAAGAAAAGAAGCTATAACCCCTAGCGTATTTCATTCTAATAAATCAATATGAATAAAATGTAAAATACTTGATTATACTTTCTTTTCACTTCCAAAGCCTTTGAAGAAACGTAAGTAAACATCAACATTGTATATTCATATACCCAATAATTTTAACTTTTCAATCTTCGTGAATTAAAAATTCATATTAACAATCTTTTGATATTATTATATCACTAGTAATCCCAAAGAAAAACATATTTTAACATTATAGAGAAAGGTTAATATATATATATATATATATATATATATATATATATATATCCTTACTTCTATAAATCCACCATTTATAAGTTATACTATTTACAATTAATATAATATATGAAGATGAATAATAAAAAGAAACTATTGAATTATCCAAATTATAATTAAGTAGGAAACAAATTACAATTCAGAACTTATCAAGGATACTACCACTGTTCTTGTATGCAAAGATAAACCGCACAGGAGTTAAGTAGTGGTTTCAACTAAAATCATAATTTAAATGGAATAGACAAGACGCCATGCACCATGCACATAAATCAACTCAAGTTAATTGCAAGTATCAGTAGTGAATATCTAATGAACTTCAGATTGCTGCGTTTAGACTATTCCATACCCACGCCTTTAACAGATATTTTTATTATAATCTACATTTAATCCCTGACTTTCATTTCAATTTGCATGTAAAGTAAAATATTAGTATAACTGTATACTATTCTATGAATTAGATATTTAACAGAAAAAAAAAAAAAACAACGCTGGACTCTCAGGAAGGACGATTTACAAGAAAAAAAAATAATCAAGAATATCCAAGAAAACTTAGACACAGTGAAAACAAATCTGTACGCATGAAATTGGAAATCAAAGAGTCTAAAAATAAAAGATATCAAATGAAAAGCAATTTAAAATTGCACAGGGATGATTCCACAGACAAACTTTCTCTATTCCCTGACTGTAGCCGCGCACATTCTTTAGCAAGGGTGTTATATAAATAAATGGATATGGTTAGAGAATGAGGATAACGCCACCCAAAAGGAGATGCTAAACTATAGGCATAGATTTAAATTAAAACTTCTGATCTAAAATCATACAGAACTCGCCCATATCAATAACTAAAAATTTACATATGTAAAATGCGTATAGATTCTTTCAGATTAACACTGCAACCTTGGAATAGATAATCAATTTGTTTGATTACTGGTTTAGCTCAATCAATCTATCACCTATGTTTAAATATTTTACAATCTCCAAGTTTGGTATTCGCCTATAAGAGGATAAATATCACAAATAAATATAGTAAATAAAAAAAATATCAAATGACTAGTGAATATAATTGTCACATATATACGGGCGCAAGTTGAAGGACAAAGAATTATATTAAACACAAAGTAAAATTCTGTTATTGCTTAGATTTTAAATCATGTAGACAGATAGGTTGTGTTCAGCTTAATAATATAATAGAAATTAAGCTTTTGCAGCTAAAGGAAATCTTAGATCTAAGTTTTCCAAATACATAAAGGCAACGCCTCTACCAAAAAAATTCACAATTATAATTTGGAGAAAATATTATGATAAAAGAAGCAATAATTGTGTACTTAGAGCATCAATCCCCAAATTTTATATTGTATAATTTCTTGACTTTGATCTATTTCAATATTACATAGATTTCGTTCTTAATTATGTATCATAAATTTCAACAGTACAATGAATATTTAAAAGAAATTCGATGCTGTTTTCAGTTTTACAGATATATTCTAAGATATACTTTCTTGTATTCTTAATTTCATTACTTAACAGTATTTTCTACAAAATTTAAAGGCTTGATCTGATGTTTTCTCTATTTTATATGCAGGTTTGACAGACAATTATCTTTCCACAAGGTTTATTCAAATAATTTTGCAAAAACTTTAAAAGGAGAAAACCTGGTAAATCTGGAAATCGAGCTGAAATGAATTTTGAAACCTTTGCTGATCCCTCAATTAATTTTCCAGATGAAATTTTGCTTAAAGTTGCTGCCGTAAAATTCTTCCCGTGAATGTGTGCACAATTTTCCCAAAATCTAAAAACAAATATATACTCATGCAATTCCACTTTTCATCACAAAACTTAACTGGCAATTCCATTTGCATTGTAAATAACTCATTCAGTTAAACTAATCCTTCAAAATATCATAACAGACTTTTAACTGAAAATCAGAGATTCTTATCCATCGAAAATATCTTGCTTTAAAAATATCTTTTTTTTACACAATTCAATTTGCACAATTAAAACAGCAATAATATTATTTTAATTAAAACATTGCAAATAATTAACTTTCACTGATAAATTCAACAACATATTTAATCTAACTTAATAAATTAAATCACAAACGTTGGCATAAACATAAATAAACATTTAATAGAATCGATATTAAATACGCAAACACAAAACAATATACATTTAAACATGACAAGACAAATTGGGCTTTACAAGGTAACACAGGGATACTCATTCGAAAACGAACGATGGTTAAAACGGACCTGTCAATACCTCCGACAACATATTAATAATGGATTAGGGTACACTCAGACCTGACAAGCAGGTGGAGCTGTTACCCGGTACCTGTGTCTGCAGGAAAAACATCAAAGTTAACACATGTATATATATAATCTCATGTTAGAAAACACGCCGTGAATAAGAATTGCAGCGTAGCAGGGTACTCACGAATGAGTAATGCTACACTGTCTTATCCATCGACACAAACGAGCAAAATCAATCATAACAACATGATAACATAAGCAATAATCATAACCAATAAGCTATAACATGAATATAACTATCACAGTATCATCGAACCACATAATCAAATAACCAGGATGTAAATGTATCATCCGCAAAATCAAAACAGCATAGTATCTAGAATCTCCTCTGAAAAGAATCAACATAGTATCAAAGTAATCTAACAAGAAGAATCAAATCTAACAGTATGTCTAAACTGGAGGGACACTACAGTTGCATTTAGTAAATTGTTTTATTTTATTTAAATGCATGTGAGTGGAAAATATCTAAAGTTGTTGAGGGAAAATATATATTTTTTGAAATAACTGTGAGTTAGGAATTTGTTATCTAATTGTTGAAAATTCATTCACGGAAGAGAGATTAGGGAAAAGAAAAGAAAGTTGTTTCACGGGAAAAAAAAAGTTTGGTATGGGTTGTGGAAAATTGGTGAGGAAATTGTGGATCTCTGTAGTGTCCCTCCATCTGTGTTGTCATGCGTTACTTTTGTCTCGTTGCGAAGTTGGGTATTGTATGATATGTTGCTAAGTTGATTTCGTTAGTTTGATTTGAGTTTTGATTGATCATTATATCATAATAAAATTTTCAATTGATATAGGTATAGTAGTGTTTAAACATGGTTATGGCATTATAATCAAATCTAGCGGGAGGGTATAATTTAAAATAGTAAGAAATAAGCAATATGATAAATAAATTATTATGAAATGTGCTAACATGTCAATTGTTTTGGAAGATCAGTGTTTTTAATGTAGATGCCTCCCTCTCAGCGTCAGTAATAACATACAGTTAATTGGTTAAGCCCTGTACTGTTTTCCCCTCTTCCACTGCTCTACACAGCAGTCCATTGCTGACCTCAGAGTGTGAACTTAATCATGCCATCAACGAATTAGATAAGAAAAGCATTTGAACATCTAGTCATATGTGCAAATCTGCATTAATTTCTCAAGGGTAGAAAGATTTAGAGGATGAGTGATCCCTACGCTACTTTATTGGCAAATAGATCTAGTTACTTTACACGCTCTTTCTGCTGCAACTACCACTACATTTATTACTGCCAAAGAAGTTGTTCTGTTTGGTGAACAAACTCATAGCAAACATGCATGTCGAATTGGAGTGAGAGTCTTCTCCGTAATTTTTGGTTGCGGTTTCCTTGCATGGGGGAAGGAATTTAATTTTAAACCGAATATAATTGGTTGCATGAGCCACCACTTAAAGAAAACCACTCTTTCTAATTAATACGCCATGCAAACTATATTCCTTCTGGAAAACTGCCTCTTGTCTAGAGAATGTCGCTTTTTGGGTGCATGATTTTAGGCATGTAACATACGGATAGCAATAGCATTGTTGATCCTTGAAGAATCCCAGCGAGGCGAAGTGCAGAAAGCAATCATGGTTAAGGTTTATCCACAAGTGACCGAGCAATACAAGAAGGCCTTTGACAAATGCAAGAGGAGGCTGTGAGGTTTCATTGCCAAGAAAAAAACTTTGCTCCTCTTATGGTTCAGATCGCTTGGCACTCTGCTGGGACTTATGATGTGAAGACTAAGACTGGAGGGCCTTTTGGAACTATGAGATATTTTGCCGAGTTGGCTCATGGGGCTAACGCTGGCCTGGATATTGCCGATAAGTTGCTTGAGCCTATTAAGGTGCAGTTCCCCATTATCACTTATGCTGATTTCTACCAGTTGGCTGGAGTTGTGGCTGTTGAGGTCACTGGTGGATCTGATATTCCATTTCACCCTGGCAGAGAAGACAAGCCTGAGCCACCAGAAGAGGGACGGTTGCCTGATGCCACAAATGGACCTGATCATTTGAGAGATGTCTTTTCTGCTCACATCCTCAGAGTATGTTGGACGATTCACAAATTTAATGAGGTATGTTCATTATAAGCTGCCCCAGGAAAATACTTGGAAGTTATATAATAAATATTTTATAGTGCATTACTAAATTGTTTCATTCCATAGTTGAAAGTCGATTTGCTGGCCCTCTTGAACTTCTGTTCTCCTTGTCCTACCGCTGCTCCTCTCTTTTTCCATAACTCTCAGTTTAGTTCAAAGTTTGTTGCATGTATTTAAGCTGAGGTATATTCTTTTATCAGAGGACTTATTATAGTTTAGCACCTGTAGTTGCATTAGAGAGGTTGCCGAACTCTAGACTTAAGGATATCGATATGTTAAAAAAAAAAATGCTATAAATATATAGATGTTATTTAGATCCGATTCTATTGGTAACGGGCGTAATATGTATAGATTTAAATAATCTCCCTGATTCCATTCATAACCTGTCACAGCAGCAGCACTTGAACAAAATAGGAAGTTTAGATACTTAAATAACCAGCTAGATTCTACTGGCAATCTATCGCAGTTGCAGCACCTGAAAATTAATGATATAGTGCAATCTTATTTCTCAGTTTGTTTCTTTGAGCATCGCCATTATTATTCATAATAATATCGAACCAGTTTAAATGATGGAAGTGGTTCACATCTTTCCGAACAATATCTCTTACAACAAACTAGGAGATGAACATGGTTGCAGCGTGATTATCAGAACATACCCGGAGGTTCTTAAAATAATTCTAATGGCCATTTGAGGGCCATGATTAATAAGCCATCGCCAAACCAACTTCTCTAACCTTGCATATATCTTCTGTGTTGGTGGATGCGATCTGTCTTCTACACAAAAAAAAAAACATGTACCATTATATGGCGATCAATCTAACTGCTTCATGGTTCTTTGCTGAGCGAATACCTTTACATTGAATCTGTAACGCTATGTCAAACGATTTAATTCAAAGTTATTAAATATTATGGAAGATCAAATAATTCGTACCATATAGGAAATTCGATGGTCTTTCTCTATCCTTTGTTACTGGAAGTAATACTGCCAGTGCATAGTATTGCAGTAGGTCATTATAGTCGTTCAATCGTACCTCTTATCCTTCATATTGTCCTTCTGGTTTTGGTGAATTGCGCCCCACTAAATTTGACTCTAGAGCTATCATTATTTAGGTATTATTCTTCTTTTTATGAGAAAAAGTTTAATGTGCTTATATATATGCAAATACACAGCTTTCTCTGTACAGTATCGATGGGAATCTGTATTGGTTCTTTTGTATGAGCTTAAATAGTACGTTATTGCATTCTACTTATTATATATCTATGGGTACCTGTATATGAAGCAAAAGGGGTTAAAGCTGTTGTTAGAAGAATAAGATTATCACGGGGTCAACTTTTGATATTTAAAACTGATTATTTATTAGCATATAGAAGATGATAAGAGAAGTATTAATTAGGGGAAATCATTAAAGGGAATTTTATGTCGACAAAAAGAAGGTTCATTGTTAGAAGAAATAGAAATGTTTCTTTTCTTGGGTCAAATATTCTTACAAGGGAATTAGGCCATGTGAATGTAAAGAGTAGTTTAGGGGAAATTATAAATATGGGTTTGGATATGAATGTGGATTTGAGTATAGATTATTAAGTAGTCATTTGATAGTGGAATGATAGCTTCGTTACGAGAAGTCATAAAGAATAATGCTTTTACCAATATATAAATAATAGTGCATAAAAATGAATTTACGATATAGTGTTGCATGTGGGAGGTTAAATAAATATGTATATAGAGTGATCTTTATTGTAGAGTTAGGTGACTATTATTGCAAGGAAGTGTATTTAAAACAGTAGGTAAGTGTTTTAAGATAAACCTTTCTTTAGCTTTCTTTCAGTGGCTCTATGTAGATAGATTTATGTGAGAAAAATTAATTAACTCCATTTATTCTTAATTAAATGAGTAATTCTGAAAGAATAAATGGATGAACATTTCTTATATAGATATCTATAGTTGTAGGTTATTAATATTTCAGCGATTGCTTCAATATTTAGAAATTTATAATGTAAATAGCATTATGTTGAAATTGAGAAATAGTTAATCTTTGGATAGCTGATTGAGAATAGAAAACTAATGATCGAACAAAATAGTTAAGTCGTATTATGCTTGACTAAATGTGTTAGTTATGTGGTTGATTTTCTTTTTGATTATCGTGTTTGAGATGGTAATGCGTTCTTTTTGGGCTAATGCTTAATGGGGAGAGTCCTTTGTGCCAAATGGTTACTGAGAAAATTGTGAATTTGTCATTGAATTTGTATCGAGATGAATGTATAGATTTTGATTACCTTCTTGTGATGATGAGTTAAACATTTTTGGAATTGAGGTTGTTTTGAATTGATATTGAGGTGAATTACGAAACTTGAGTTGTGAAAGTAATATTGCTTCGATTTTGAGTTTGATGTTGATTTTGAGAATCAAGTGTTGTTGCCACCCTGTTGGGTAACCCTTGTTTTAGTGATTCATCAGTCTTCCAGAGAAAGGGAAAGAAGGGTGTTGCTTTATTATTGGTTTTCACTTTTGGTTTTTTGTGAACTAATGCTTGTATGATCTATTTGATGTTATGGGTTTAGCCTTACACTTGAAAATAGTTTCGTTATGAAGATTTTGTGTAGGATGGTGTTCGCCTTGCTTAATGCAATTTATCTTGTGGCTTTATATGTGGTGGATAGGGCTTACCCTAATAGTGTCTTTTGAGTTTTGTTGTTCATAAGGGGAGTGGCTTTCAATGGGGGCCGAGACCCAGAAGAGGTCTCAGGGTAACTCATTGAAAGTTTATTAATCAAGTGAAAACTTTGATATAAGAGAATGCCTCACTCATTACTCAAGTGCTTGTATGGGCTTGAGATGGGTTGAGAAGGCCTGGAATGGCGAAATCATTATCTTGTCCTTATGAAAGATAATCGATGCCGCATTGGATTGCATGTGGGGCCGGGTTTCGTAAGAGGTCACCAGGGTAACCCAAGTTGGGGGCCGGGACCTAGGAAGATTTGCCAGGGTAACCCATGTAACATTGCGATGACACTCTTCCTTAAACAACCAAGTATGCTTTATTTTCCCTCTATGAAATTCTTGAGTCTTTGGAAGCACATGTTGTTATTTGTATGTTGATGCTTTATTGGTTGTTCCTTTTGTTGAGCACATCTTGTGTTGGTTATATTTTTTGCTGAGATTGCCTTATGTTATTGTGAATCTGAAGTCTTGTACCCTTGTTCTGTATGATGGTTATTGTTGGGGATCCTTCTTGTCATCTCTTAGCACGGGGGGTGGGCCTTCGGGTCCACGTGGTTGGGTGGAACGTGCTATGCACCCCATTGGGTCCCCTGTCATCGATCGTGAAGTGCGAAATTGTACCATGCAGTGACTCTTGAGTTGAACCAGAGTTGAATCCAGTATTATAGCTTTGTACTCCTTCATTTCTAATGTAACATTCTATTTTATTGTGTCTTCCCCATTTATGTTGGGAAGCGGCATTGTAATATTGTAACCCTTGATTAATGTATTAACCATGCTCATGTTATCTTATGATTATTGGTGTATACTACCTTTCATGTATTGTAATAATGTTGTTGTGAAAAGTAATGCAGTCAAGTAAACCCGTGGGATTTGTTATATGTAGTTCATGTTTAATTTTCATTTCATGTGATATACAATTATTATGATGTATGTTAATACTTAAAAAAAAAAATTTGGTGCCATAAATGCTTGATATATGTATCCTTGGGGTTTGCTTGGCGGGGCATTACAATCTCTCTGAGGAAATTGTTTTAGAATTATTTTGTTGTAGAATTCTTGGCTAGGTTTTTGGTTGTGTCTTCTGGAAGGAGGCAATTGCATTGAAGAAAGCTTTGGCTACATTGGGAATTGAAATTACAGAGAAGCTCGGCAACATTTTCTTGAGGCAACATTCTTCTGTAACAGGAAATCCGAAGGATAGTATTTGTTATTTTCTTGAATTGTATTTGAAAAGAACATGTATTTGTAATTGTGTACTGGGGGAAGTATTTTTCATTATGTGAATCTAAGTCTTCCAGAGTTGTAATTGTGAAAGGGTTGTGATAACTTTAGTTCACCCTTTGAGTTTCTTGGGTAGTGCACGTATTGGGTTTCTGTATTGGACATCCATCGAGATGTGTTAACTTTTTAGGTGTATTGGTTATTGTTATCAGTTCTTAGTGCACTGTCTACCCTTGGCATGTAGTTTGAGTTATGTGTTGTCGATAGGGGAGTGGCTTTCAGCGAGGGCCGAGACACAAAGTGGTCCCAGGACAACTCGTGTGGGAGTCAGTATAATCAAGTGGGAATTAAACATTCTATTAGCTTAACACATATAACAAGATATTTAGCCTCGCTCATTGGCTCAAGGGCTTGTATGAGACCTGAGATGAGTCGGGAAGGCCTGGAATGGCTAGATCATTATCTTGCCTTCTCAAAAGATAACCGATTCCGCACTAGTGTGCATGTGGGGCCGGAATCGTAAGAGGTTACCAGGATAACCCTAGAGGGGGGCCGAGACCTAGGAAGATCTCCTTTGGATAACCAATGCAACCTTTGTGAGGACACTCCTCCTATGTCAACAGTTAGTTTACTGTATTGTGTTGGTAATTGATTTTGTGATTCTGGAAGCAATGTGACCCTAGTTCTTGTTTATCTATTTTGTGAGTATTTATGTATATTTCCTATGTCTAGAGGTAATAGGTTGTATTGGTTTCCTGTTACTATCTCCTAGCACGGGGGCTTGGCCTACGGGTACCAGATGGTTGGGTGGCATGCATCTTACATTGTCGAGTTCTCTTCATGTTCGTGATGGCGAGATCTTCTTGATCGAGGAGCTCGTGTGGTTCGCTGGAGTTGTTTTTCTCTTTCTTCATTGTAACTTTGGTTCATTATGTATAATTGTAATACCTCATTTGTATCGAGGTGAACCCTTGTGATGTAATTGTAAAAATATTATGATATATTCATTATTGGATTTAATGGTGTTGTATTTGTGGAAATATGTTCAATACAGTTCTATGTGTTAGATTTATTTTGCAATGGTTTAATGTTTTTTTTGTAAGTTGTATCTTGAGTTTAAAATTCATATGCTATGGTTGGTTAAATTTTATAAGTAATGGTGTTCACATGTAGACGCGTTACGTAGCCTAGAGGATGTATGTGGTTAGAGTAGGATACTTTACTCGTCTTGTTTTAACTTTTAAGAAGAAAAAAATTAGTTGTGCTTCTGCAGTATTGCATAGTCCTCTAGGTTGCGGGACGAGGTTTTACAAATCCAAGCCTTATAAAATGAGACACTTAAGAGAAAGAAAATTTGATCTTGAAGGATTTATTAATGAATTGGAAATCAAGATAAATAGTTCAAAGTTATATCATGGTGTATATTATACAAAAGATGTCATAATAAAATTCCTTGATGAAAATGAAGTGAAAAATATAGGAAAGCTAAGTGGACAAATTTCAATAAATTTGAGGATGCAAAGAAGAAAAGGGAACCTCATTGAAGGGAACATTGGTAGATGTTGATAATTTATCTTTGAGAATTAGGTAATATTGTATAACTTTGACAAGGTTTTTGGTGAAGCACCCAAGGCCCAAGAAATGGATAAAGGAAAGGCTCCTACAACAGAGGATAGGCCTAAATATCAACCTCCAAAGAAGCCTTATATGTTTACAAGAAGGCCAAAGGGAATGGTTTTGAAAGTACAAACAAGGGCTTCCCCTTCCCCTTCAATTGAATCAAAGTATTCAAATCCAATGAGATATGCACCTCCCTCCCCTCAAAAAAATGTAATTGAGTTGGACTCACTACCAAGGGAGCCTTCAACAAAGAGGAGGAGAATTGAAGAATAATTTTTTTGATTATCATCTTGACCCAAATGATGAAGAAGTTATTGAAACTGGAGATGAAATAATGCAAGAAATGTCATCTCCTCAAAGAGATGATGATCTTCCAGCTCCAATAAGAAGGGTTACTCATGCTATTATTGGAGGAAAAGACAATACTGATGATATCAGGAAAGAATCCTGTACAAAGTTCATGGATGATGAATCCTTTTTAAAAAGTATTTTGTTAAGGAATTTGTATCAAGGAGCAAAAGAGATGAATTTGAAAGAAGGTTACATGAGGAAATAAACAAGTTCCCAGACCAATCAAGGCAAGAAATATCAGATAGATTGGTGATGGAGATGAAGGCTAAACAAAAAGAGATGACTCCAGATGAAGGGAGAAATTTTTTTAGAGAAAGTGGCATCCTTTTGTTACCTAAGTGGGACATAGCATCTTCTATTGCCATAGATATTGTAAGGAAATATAGTTCACACAAGCTTTTTCATTTGAAGATGAGGCATTGGCTGCATTATCTAGGTTTTCATTTAGCCCCAAATGAGATACATTGGCTATTTGGGGCCTTTCCCAAATATAAACAAACCATCTATTATTGAGCCAGCAAGAGACCCAAGGCGAGGGCTAATAATAAAAAGAGTATCAGATACTTTTGTAGTGAAAGAAACCACATTAACTATAAATCTTGATCATTTTAGTAAAGCAGTAATTGAATCCTTGCAAGAAGATTATAATTAGGCCCTTAAGAAATATTAGGATTTGTTAAATGAATACAATAAGGATAAGGTGTAGATAGCTTAATTGGAGCTATAGGTAGAAATGCAACATACAAAACAACCACAGGTCTAACAACCATTAGTTCAATAACAACAAACTCCTTCACCACCTTCTCCACCACATCCATCAAAAGAAATAGTTGTATGGAATCTAGGGCCTAAAGCACCAAGTACTTTTGTTGCACCACCTCTCATAGCCAATAATGATAAGATGTACATAATTTCTAGTGTATTGGGACATTTGATGGAAAATATTTTGAAGAAAGAAAATAATGTGCATATAAATTATTCTTTGACGTGGAAACCATTGATATATTTGTAAAGGAGAAAATAGAGGCAATTCCTCTGATGCAAACATGGGTGCCTAGATCGAATTCATTGACTGGTGTGATTAAAGGATCTGCCTATGATCCTAATACACCTGAGTAAATCAATACTACATACCAAATTGTTTAAAATGCAAGAGGATATCAATGGATGGTAAACCCCATGGAGGAGAAAATTAAGGAGTTGATAAAGGAATTTTATGACAACAATTTAGGCATCTTGCTAGATATTATGGATGCATTTATAGAGAGGTTAAGCCTTATGAAGATTGGAAGTCTCAATTAGAAAATATTACTGCATCATTGGCCTCTATGATATGTGAAAAGGTCCCAATCGATACTGATCTCATGAAGAATTGATTGGACAAGATTTGGGACACAAACAAGTTTCTTGAAGATTTTGATAGGGAATAAGATGCAATTGTAAGGAAATATGGCACTTATAGAAGTAAATTGGATGAATTTTTGGCCTTTAGTTGGCCTACAAAGGAAGATTATGTTGCACCAGGATGCACAGTGCAATCAACTTCCTATGTTGTAACCTTTTCAGGTGATGTGGATCAATCTTTTTGTCCTTGTTTGCATAATCAGTGCCAACAACAGTCTCCAACAGATCTCAAAAAGGAGTTTTATCTTCTTGTGGACAAGTATTTTTTTCTTATCTGCCAGGTCATCTTCCCAAGCCTTCACTGACTAAGGAATGAAAGAAAGAAGTGGCAAAGGAAAGTACAACTGACAACATCAAGCTTATTTGGAGAAAAAAATTAGCTCAAACAAGGATAACAACTTTTGTCCTTTTAGAATATTCTCTCCATGAGCAATGGTGCTCATTTTTTGTAATGTAAGTGACTATCAAATAAAAATATGATATGTGTGCTTGGACCAAAGCTTGTATTGCTCCCTTATTCTTATAAAAGGGAAATCAAAGCCATTTACACAGATCTTTTGGAGAATTTTGTATTGCAGAGTATAGAGAATAAAGTCAAAATTTTTTATAGGTTTTATTGAGTTTGAAACTGTATGTAATTTGCAAGTCTCTATTTAATAGTACTAGCATTTGATTTTTAAATAAAATGGCATAATTCTTGGCCAATTATCTCCGAGTGTATATTTCATACAGATTATGAATGAAAATTGATCAAAGATCGTTCAATTCATCTTCATTGTCTTTCCTTTGAATGTGTGTTTCTATTTTAGCTCTTATTCAAATAATGAGTTAAAATACTTTAATGGAAATATAGATTTGTATGAATGTATGCAGGGATTTGATAAGTAGAGTTGGTTAGGGGTTTTGAGTGTAGTAGTATGATGCATTATTGTGAAGCTCTATGATTTTTGGGAAAAGTGCTATTAAAAAAACTTCAATTACATATGTTGTAACTCTATGCCCTAGGTTAAGGCACCAGTCTCTTGAATTTGTGTCTGGTTACAGTCTCCATGGTCACACAACTAAACATAAAACAAAATTTATAAATCTAAATTCCAGTTGTTATTCAATTTTTTTATGTCATTTCATGTTCTCTTGCTTTAAATTGTTGAAATTCTTAAGGAATGTTGTTAGGTCTTTCATTTTCATAATCCTCAAGAAAATATATTGAGAACATAAGTTGTTATTTACAATATTTAAGATAATTGGCACAAGATATCTAAATAAATACTATCAGGGATCACCCTCCCAGGTTTTACAGAGCCCAAAGAGAAGAGGGAACGTTTTATTCAACTTTCTCCTAACAGTTGGCCAATCTCCCCAAGTTCTTGATTTTTTGAAGTTGCAAATTCCATAGATTTCTTGTGAGATCCGATTGGGATTTAAAAACAACCAATAGGAATAAGCAATACAATTTTACCTCAACATCTAGAACATAAATTTCATCTATATTTTAGAAGATTGAGGCTTCCAAAATTTATATTCTACCCTAGTAACATTCTCCAATAATTGAGCAATCAAATTTCAAAACCCTAATCCTTTAATTTGATTAAAATATGTTTCTAGACTATGTCTTTCCCCCTGACACACCCTTTCATTGAAACTAATCAAATTGACTACATAGTACTATGCAAAATGACAATTCAATGATCATGGTATAAATATCATTTATAGACTATGTTAATTTCATACTCGTAAGGTTTCAAAGAAAAACTATGATTTACTTCCACTTTCTTTCCTATATTATAAAAGATAGGGTTTTGACAACAATCTCTAATTTCTAGTTCAACCATTTAAGTATTTTTTCTTCATGTTCTAATTAGATATCATTCAAAATACTCTTTAATTTTTTTTAATATGTTAGATTCACCTAGATTCCCTAGTTTCCAATTAACTAGTTTCATTCTTTAAAATCTCACTTTCCTAGTTTCAATCAAGATAATTCAAATACAATTCAAAACACATTTAAGTTGTAGAACATATTGCTATGATAATTTCATGAATAAGATCCAACCTTTCAATGTTAAAGAGGATTCTTATTTGAAATTGGTGTTAGACCCTTGATCTCTCTTTAGAAAAGCTCTTCAAAATGGAAAACAAAGCTCCTTTGAATCTATCCAAAGTCCACTTGATCAAAACCTATGTAATATTGTCTAATATTTTCTATGGTAATATAATAATTAAATTCTTAGAGTCGTGTACTCTTTTCTTCAATTTAAAACCCTAATAAAATAAAATAATAATAATGTTAGTATTTAAATTCATGCAATCACTAATTCAAAATTATAGGATAAATGAAATAATAGATAAGAAATAAATCTTAATTTATAAACATTCAATAATAAGATAATTGTTTTAATAAAAAATATATGCCTATAATAAATTTAAATATATATATATATATATATTTTAGGCATTGTGAGACTAATTACTCTAACATACAAGACAATAAGTACTTCCACAATAAATATGGTTCTAATTATTTTTATAATCATCTAAAA
>VDFB02026578.1:0-18997 GCA_007258455.2 Sequoia sempervirens | reverse complement strand
TAGTTTAGAAACTACATTCAATTTGCTACAGATTCTATTCTTACATATTTTTGAAATAATAAAGATAACTTATTCAAATTTTTACGTCAAGTTTCCTAACTCTGATTTTTCTGATTTTTTTGCCACTTAAGGGCCTGTTTTTTCCATGATGATCCTGCACATACCTGGCTATTAGTGTAAATAATTTCTTTACATATCTAGTTAGGATATCATCTTTCTCGGATTGACCTATTTACACATAGATTAAGTATACTTATGATTTTTCATTATTTTTTCACACCTAATGTGGTTGGGATATGTGTCCTTATAACTTGAGACACCTAGTACATGCATACTTGCCACTTTCTCACACACTTGTCAAGTGAGCTCATAAATGTTACACCTTTAGAGGGATAATTAGAGTTTCACTCCTACATTCTCATATCTTGATCCTTACCTATAAATGCAAGGTACATATATGTACATTTTACACTCTTTCTTTTATATGATATACATATTATTGTGCTCAATTTTTTTCACTTATGAAAGTTAATCAATTCATGCTTTCATATTCATAGCTAATCCCAACATGGACTATAATAGATTAATGAAATATAGTGTGGACTGTTAGAGGTTAATTGGATAGGATTGAAAGAGAATAATGGAACATGGGGTGAATTGGGAGGTGTCAAGGGTTTGACTATAGGGCATGAAGTGGGCACTTGAGGTGTGTAATAGTAATAGAGAAGAGAGTTGGTCAATAATGAGTGGAAGGGAAGGTTTCTTGTAAGAGTATGCATATAGGATGAAATGTGGAAATAATTGGTATAATATAAAAGGAGGTGTGATATGGTGTGCTATATGGTAGAAAATAGGTAAAATGTGTGTGATTGTAGTAATGGAAGAATGAGGTCAATGTTGAATGATAAATATATTAAGGATTTCATAAAACTTACTAAACATGCCATCATCTATTAGATATGGAAAAAAATACATCATGGTAGGTTCCTTACAACATAATCCATTCACATCACATGTCATATAGTGTTCATGTTTGGTTGTGGTGAAGAGGAGGATACAAGTGATATATTGTGGGATGGTGGGGGTAGGAGTTAGATTAGTTGAAGGGATGAGGTAGTCTAAAAATGAGCATGAAAAAAAATGTTTAAGATGATTTCCCACTATCATCTATCATAATAAAAATTGTCATGTGTGCCTATGTACAAATAGTGTAAAGAAATTGGATAAAATTATAACCTAAAGTGTGAATTTTGTGAGGAGCTATAATATGAGAATTGACACCAAATAAAATATTCCTTAAGCATAGAGAACATATTAAATCACTCATAATTTAAGATCGTATGGGTATGCTACCAAGAAAATACCTTCCTAGCTTGAACTTGACTTCTTACCAAGGAAATTTAATATTAATTCAAACTATCAAACAATAAAATATCAAATGAGATGGAAAATAAGGGGTAAAAGCATAAAGTTGTATCCTACTAAATAGTTTCTAGAAAAAATGTTTTTCCTGTGGACACCAAAAAAGTAACCCTTCTACTTTTTTTGTCTCGTTTGGGTCCTCCTTGTGATTTTGGCTTAATTGTGCCTTGATTTAGTGTTGTAATGTGGAAAACACATTCACATTAGGTCTTGGGCCCTGGTGAGCTAAAATAATTCAAGTGGTACCTTACTTAAGTGTTGTAAAGTGTTGTAACACACTTTCACACTTTTCTAAGGTCTTGTTAATATATTTCACCTAAATAACTTCTTTTTATCATTTACCAAGCCTTATTTCAAAGTGTTGTAAGGTTTTGTAACAAAATTTCATTATTTTCTAGGATTTTCATTAATAATTATACCTTTCTTATGCTTTAATTGGCCCAATTTTGCACTTATAGGACTTAAGTATATTTTTGAAAATAATCCTAATAAACATCATTTAATACATCTAATTTCTGAAACCCACTTAAAATTCCTAAGTGGGACCCATTCGCCACTAGGGGTGAATGAGTCCCCTTTGGCACAAAAATCAAACTTATTTCAAATTTCTGGCGGGTTATTATTTTCTAAGATCTAAGGTCAGCCTGTGATGTGGTATTTTCAGGAATTATTGCATAATCAAGTATAAATATAGGGTTTTCCACTTATTTCACCCCTCCTAATTTTCTAATCAGTCCAACAAGCAATAAAATGATTTATCATTCAATAATTTTTTTTACAAGATCATTTAAGCACTTTGAAGCCATTGCTTGCATGTCCTTAGAATTCTACTTCAAGGGTTTGGTGGTTTGTAGCATTGCATGTTCATTCATCATTGTCTTTCAATATTTCATTTCATTTTCAAGGGTTTAATTAACCACAATGGGTTTGACCAAGGAAAACCACTATTCACTAACCCTCAACAATTTTTCCCTCTCTTTGCATGTGTTTTTCATGTCTGGGTGATCCCACAATATTGGTTTACAATTTTTGGCCAAACTAGACACTGAACTGATTTTTCTAACTAAATCTTCACTTTTAGGAACCTATAGCGGATAAACCGTGAGGAATTTGAAGATGATGCAAACTATTTATTTGTGACATTTTTTCTATAGATTCTAAATATGTTTTTTTCAAAATAATTTAAATTAGATTGCACTTGTTTTTCCACCTCTTTCGAAAACTATTTTTTTCAGTAAACACCATTTTTAAGGAGTGATGCTCACCATATAAGGCATAATGTTTTTTCCATGAAGGAGAGAATTCTAATTTTTTTGAATTTAGATTTGTAACTACAATATCTAGTGCTTCCAATTAGTTTCATAGTGTTTTATTGAATATTTTTCCTTAATCAAGTTTCGAAGTCAAACCAATTACAATTCAGACATAAGCGGACTATATAACACAACTTTTTTTCTATGTATCAAAATTCAATTTTCTTTATTTTATTGGATCAAGGACTTCAATATCTGGTGCACTCATATTTTTCAAAATTTTTTTTTGATAATCTTCTATTTTTCTACATGTGTAGAACAAAGAGCTTGATTTTTGGTGAAAAACCTACATTCACATGAAATAAAAAATAAATATAATAATTAAATTAAATTGATTTAAAATTATACTTTATTGGAAGATTATATTAAGTAATACATAATTATAAAAATAAATTTTAAATGAATTCATTTGATCCCCCAAAAGGTAAATCAAAAGTGGGTTTCTATCAACATTTTGATAGGTGTAAAGAAGACTCTATTATAGGTATGGTTTAAAACTAGCAGGGTTGTATCCAAGAGGGTTTTATCTAAGGTATTTTGATCAAAACCTCTTCAATTTTAATGCTTTAAATGGAATTTTTTAAGGCTTAAATCATTATATTTTCTAAAAATATGTGATTTTAGCAAAAATCAGAATCTCACAGAAATTGTAAACCAACTTTGTGGGATCACCTGTCTAGTTCACAAATTTATCAAAGAGAAATATTGGAAAAGTTTTCAACAAATTTTCAAAGTCATTCAAAATTTTCAAAGCTCTAAAAGAAGCTTGGAGAACACCTACAGGTTGAATTCTGTAGTTTTAGACCCGAAAACCTATTAGGAGAAGAAGTGCAAACAAAGAGCTATAGATTCCACTTGAATTTCTTAAATTATAGAAGTGGAATGATATGCCATCAGTGGTGAATGAGTCCCATTTCCCAAACCTAAAAAAAATATTTTTGCAGTTCTGAGCACCCAGTTGTCTAAAACTTGTTCTGGCAGAATCTTCCCGAAATTGGACTAAGTCGCCCAGCTTGGTGTATGAGTCCTAGTGGGAATCAATAGTGAAATATTTAGGGTTCCAGAGCTCTATTACATCCTTTTCCATTCTCTAGGTGCACACTTTTAATTTCATAAGTTTCTATTACAGTTTACTTGCATTTCTAGGTCATTTTATACATCACGGCGTGTTTTCAAACATCTTATATTTTCTTGGTTTTGCATTAGTAGTCAATCTCTTTTACAAATTTCCAGCCTTAAGGACAATTCCCTTTGACATATTTAAATCTCTTTTGCATTATAATCTCAAGGATTTTTTCTTGAGTGTGAAAATTATGAAATCAAATTCCTCTTCCTTCATTCTCCTTTTAGTGTGACGTGAGGAAGTTGTGCATTCCATTTCCATTGTCCACATTTTGGTGAAAGTGCATATAGGTTGAATTTTTTCATATCAAATCATTGAAAGGAATTTGAAAACTACATTTTAACTTAGGTTACACATAATACAACAAAAAAAGCATAAAAATTCATTGAAAATTCTTGAAAATTAAAAAAAAACCCATGCTGGGACTCATTCAAAACCTTGGGAAAATTAGTCCCTATATAGATCTAAAAAAACCTTTTACATCACTAAAAAACCTTATTTTTAAGCTTCTATTTTCTTCCATTGGTTAGTTGTTTCACTAGGTTGACTTTCTGTTTCATGCATTTTACAACATCTAGCTTAAATTGGTCCATTTCATGCATTGCTTAAATTTTCATTCACAATATTTTATTGCATA
The DNA here is from genome assembly GCA_007258455.2 of Sequoia sempervirens. Classification (NCBI taxonomy): domain Eukaryota; kingdom Viridiplantae; phylum Streptophyta; class Pinopsida; order Cupressales; family Cupressaceae; genus Sequoia; species Sequoia sempervirens. The sequence continues at coordinate 14,502 of VDFB02026578.1, read as the reverse complement.
GTGTAATCAGTAAATTACCTTGTTGGAAATCTAAAAAATTACATTTCATCCTAGGTCTTTACATTCATTTAAAGTTTGCATAGCTTCTATTACATTTAAATAATGAGAAAATAGCATTATTTACATTCATGGCAATTATAAATAGCATTAAAATTTTTCAATTTTAATTTTCAGCATTAGTTCCTAGTTCATTTAGATTATATTCATTAGAAAAAAAAAACAAAAAACTCAAAACATTACAAGAAACAATTCAAAAAATTATTCAATTTAGAAAAATCATATCATCCAAACCCTTTAGTAGTGATGACTTAGACATGTTAGATGAAGCCCTTAAGGACTTCCTCTCACTAGGATCATCCACTAAATATTTGACAAAAAAGGATGCAAGCATCGATAATCATGATAATCATAATTGTTCTTCTCTCAATATCTCTCCCATTGGTGACGAAGGTATATTGGTGAAAGAAGATACAATCATTGAAGATCATGAAAGTCTTGCTTGTCTTCCTCCTCCCCCCCCTTGGAAAGACACTATGACACACAAAACTGAGATCATAGCCACTACTCCCAACACCTCCCCTACTTGTGCAAATGATTTAGTGAATAAGGATACAATTGTGAATGATCATGACAAACACATTTGTGTGGAGGATATGCTGATATGTGAGAGATATGACAATCCTACCTCTCCTACTGAAGAAGACATTATAGGACATGGGGATGTAAATGTAGATAACAATGATAATCAAACCTTTTCTTCTCCTACTATCTTCTCTAGAAATAAAGACGATAGTTTAGTGTTAGAAGATATCCTCATTGAGACTCATAATAATCTTATTCATCCATTTCTTGATGCCCCTACCATTTGGGTAGACCTATTTGAACAAAAAAGTCCAATCATCGGTCACCATGAAACTCCTAGTTATCCTTCTCTTGATGCCTCTCCTATGAGAAATGAAGCTACTTTATCAAACCCAACCATGAAATGTGATGAACCCATTGTTTGTCACTTTCCTACAGGCTCTCCTACTAGGGTAAATGTTATGGCACAAGAAAATGAGGCCTTAGAGAAAAAGGATGACATTATGGACAACAATCAAAATTTCCCCTTGTAATATCTCTCCTATTGGTACAAAAGATATTATGGTGTTACAAGATCCCATTGATGAGAGTCATGAGGAAAACATTATTGAACAAAGAAACACCATCATTGCAAAGCAAGAAAATCCAACCATGGATCATTCCCTTACTTGCGATGAAGTCAATATTGAAAAACCAAACATTGAATGTCATAAACATCTAGTTTGTTGTTCTCCTCAAAACTCTCCTAATATGGAAGGTATCATGGTACAAGAAAACATCAACACTATAATGTGCAAACCAAAAATCAACCTCACTTTGAAGCATCTTGAATTGCTTTCAAGATATGGATCAATACTTGACACAAATGTTAGGAGTTTATGACAAGTCTCCTTCTACTCCTAAAAAAAAGAAGGTTACATGTGTTATGACTAGTACCAAGGAAAATGATACAGAAAGAAAAACGCAAATTGAAAAAGCAAAAAAATTATTGGAAGATGTTGTGGAAACCTTTGATTTCATACCTATATCCATGGGATAATACAAGATCATAAAAAATGAGTATAAAAATAGAAAAGAGAGACTAGTATTGGCAGTACAATATTCAAAAAAATCCACTTCAACCACCTTAAAAGAAAATACAACATCCAAGACAAAATTTGAGGAAATTGAACAACCACCAAATCCTACAAAAGTGACACAAATTTTTGGAAGACGTTTTGAACTTATGAAGCAACTTGGGAAAGGATGTGATGCTATACAACCTAATGATCTTGGTGATTGTCCCTCAAAACAAACACCTTCATCCAATGTCAACACTATTGCAAAAGTCTCTTGCAAGACAAATTTAACCTTGGTACATCCTAAACTGATAGATACCTCATTAAATATGTATCAAGTAGAAATTTTGTTTACTTATCAAAATAAATAACATTAGTTGTTGTTCCTTTCCATGTAATAGTTGTAGAATCATAGCATACTCACTATTCCAAGGAGTAGCATATCATCATCCGTTCCAAGCTCACCTTTTTCCTACACTAAGTAGGTGAAAGAGGTTAGGAAGCCTTATCCCCATATGTCACTTGTCATTGTCTCTTTTGGCTAGTCATTAACCTTTCATGAACATATAAGAGCAAGCTTGGGATGTGGATGATATGCCTTAAGTTGGATCGCATGTGACATACTCATTAATGACATAGCTTAATTTGGAAACATATTACTTGGAATAGGGCTTTCCAAGTGGGCTCTCATGTCTTCTTTCATTGGCCACTTTCAAGCAATTGCTCACAGTGGTGGTGTAGCAACCACTTTAAAGTGGGGGCATACATAGAAGACATATTTTGGAAAAAAATTCATGGCATGATTTTTCTTTTTCTTGTGGTGTGTCCTCTTCTTGGTGGTGTCATTGTGTTTGATGTCATCCAAGAGTGTACGATCTACTAACATGGCATGATGTGAATGAGGCATACGATGGGAAAAAATCTGACACCTTGACTTGTCCTCTCTTGGAGACATTACGCACAATGCTCCCTAAGAGGAAGACCTTACATCAACAAAGAAAAGTCCCCTTTAACAAAATTTTTACATGACATTCAAAAGAATTTTGAAAATCCTTTTCATTGTGGTGCCTTATTAAAGTTATCAAGAGGATAACTTTGGTATGGTTAGTATAATGGCAAGTCGACACACTGGCATGACTTTCTCATTATATGGTGGGAAGCCAACACATTGGCATGACTTTCTCACTTAACCACTTCTTTGAGATAACTCATCTTGTGGAAAAACTAATATTCTATGGCCCCAGAGTGAGCGCATATTTGATCCATGTCATTTTCATTATTCATTTCTCCTTCTTTTAGTTCTTGACATTGCATGATTGTGTATCTTGTTTTGTTGAATATTATGCACCTTGTGCATGTACTTTTGTGCTTATATTGGCTTGGCTTAGGATCTTGGATCTTGGGGGCTTGGTCACCTCCTCATTCTTTTTTATCCTAGACTATTTGCATTTGTACGATTGGATCCCTTTTGAATGCCTAATTTAGTGTGAGTTTGAAGCAGGTTCATCCTCTCACTAAAGTGGGGGCTAAATGTGGACACCAAAAAAGTAACCCTTCTACTTTTTCTATCTAGTTTGGGCCATCCTTGTGGTTTTTGCTTAATGTTTCCTTTATTTAATGTTGTAATGCGAATACCACATTTACATTAGATCTTGGACCCTTTCAAACTAAATAAAATGCATTTATCGATGTCTTGTAAAGGTGTTGTAAAGTGTTGTAAATGAATTTCACACTTTTCTAGACTTTTATTAAGCATCTAAGTCTAATGGACCTATTTTCCCTTAATTCAATATTGTAAAATGTATTCAATTACATTCTCACATTAATCTATAAGTCTTGTTGTAGACACCTAAAAATGGTCTGGAGAATCCAATTAATCGAATACACCTTATTTGATTAATCTTAAATTCTTCTACTTAGTAAATAAATAGAAATATTTATTTATATTAAGTTCATTTATTAATTCTTCTATTTTTTCTCTCCTAATTAAATAAACAAAATTAAAAACTTTGTTTTATTTAATTATTATCATTTTATCACATTAATTCTCTCTTAATTAAATAAACAAAATTAAAAACTTTGTTTTATTTAATTATTATCATTTTTTCTTCTATCTTAAAATTAAATACACAATTTGTGTTATTTAAAATCACATTTCTTCTTAATTAAATAAAGATTGCTAAAAATATTTTATTTAATTATCATTCTCCTTTTAATTTAATAAAACAAACTCTATAGTTTGATTTATTAAATTATTTATTCCTCTTTTTTTTGCTAAATTTAAATAAATTAAAATTATTTAAATTTATGTATAAAATTTGCACTATTCACTCACCAATAAATATTTATTTCTCACCAATCAAATTAATGGCACTGCCATTCACGGGAAAGCTTCAGGAAAAATTTGTAGGAAGTTCTCTCAACAACCTTCCACCCACCTTCCCTCCTATCTTGCCTGGTGTTTTCATGGGGAGAAACCATTCTCCATGATCAGCTCCTTCTTATCATCCCAAACCTTTAGATTCTCCAGAAGAAATCACAGCCCCTCATCCCGGTTTCCTGTGCAATTGTGGTGTCGTGAAAGCTATAAATACAACTCTTGGGCTACACAAAAAGGATCCTAACTTATGCAATTTTACTCTGCAGGTTTCCAAACATTCAAGCATTCCAGCAATCAAGTTTTAGGATCAATCCATCAAGTTTTCTTCAGCATTTCATAGTTTTAATCATGGTTGTTTACAATAGTTTAATTCTCATTTTAGAATCATCTTAGTTGCATTATAGACTCACAATAGCTTAATTCTCATTCTCTAAGTGTCACTTAATAGTTTAATTAGCTTACGAATCTGAGAGCTAAGTAAATTAGAGAAGTCTTTAGAGTTAGAGAGCAATAGGATAAATTTCTGTAGATTTTGTAGTTTAATTTAGCTTAAATTCCTTAATATTAGATGCAATATCTTATTTAGAAGCGTAGATGCATTGTTTAATTCGATTTTCCCCTTCTACCGCTTACAAAATGGCGCCCACCGTGGGGCAATACCCCGTATTTTGCTAACTTTTTGAAAATCTTGTCGTACAGGTATCGGCGTGAAAGTTTTCGTGAGATCCAGAGTTTTTGCAACATGCCGGGATTCTGTTTTAGCGCGCTGGGTTCCTATTCCAGCGCACCCGGTTACTGTTCCAGCGCGCCGGGTTTCTGTTCCAGCGCGCTCGGTTACTGTTACAGCGTGCATGGTTTCTGTTCCAGCGTGCCACTTTTTCTTCTTTAAAAGCATTTCTTTCATCTGGATCCGACGCGTCCGCGACCAGTTTTTATTTCTGTCTTTTCTATTTGGTTAAAATTTAGCAATCCTAGGATATAAATGGTTAAAATTTACCAATCATAGGATAGAAATGGAGTAAAATTTACCAATCCTAGGATAGAAACATCACACTTCTTTTTGAGGTTTTAAAATTGAACATCTTGCTTGTCATGGAGCAATATCTCCATTAGAAGTAAATCATTTGTCTTTTGGGTTTAAAAAGAACAACATTTTGCTGTGATTGGGTGATAGGTTTATGCTCTCCCCTTGACTGGGTGCATCAGAATACCAGACTCACCATTTACTTTATGCAATTTTATGCTTTCTTAAAACCTTTAGACAGGCCTGCCGTAGTGGGAAAAAGTACTCACCCTACGGGAACGACCTGAGTGGGGACAACCAAAAGCCATGGTATTCCAACCCACTTTAAAATTTATGTGAATTTGGGGAAACCCTCTTTCAACGGAAGTGCGCAGGATAACCATCCCCAAAATCTTTGTTTTAAAGATTGGGAGGTCTCTCGAGGGAGTTTATCCATTTGCCGCTCCGAACGGAAACCCTATCTAAGAACCTAGAAATAGAAGCACGCCTGTCAGTTTCCAAACATTGTAATACTCGGCGGTGCAGGGGCGGGGAAGAATCTACCCTCAAGCACTCACCATATAATTGCCAAGGACTGTTTGCTCAGGGGATCCAGTATCCACTTCCGTCACTCTGAGTACGCACCTGGAAAAGATAAAAACATGGGCGCCCTCTAGGGGGTGACATGGCTGTGTGAGTCGACGCAATTCCAAGCTGTAGGCCGTTCGAGTATATAACAATGACCTTTTGTCTCTAGGAGTGAGTCTATTTGAATTGTCTTATCTTGTTATCAAACTAGTGAAAATCAAGAAGAATCATTGATTCTTAAGAACATACACTACTTGTTTAGATTCTAGGATTTTAAATACAACCATTCTATTCTTGATTGTTGTGTTTTCTATCATCAAACTCAGATAAGATCATCACAAAATCCTTAAAACACTTGTGGATTTCTCATGATTCGAGATTGGGTATCCACCAAGTTTGTCAAGAGATCTCTTGCCAAACGAATCCGAAAACCAAAGAGAACACTTGCATACAAACAACTCCTAAGAAAACAAAGATTTCTGTATCAAAGCAGGAAAGTTCTACTCCAACATAGAACTTTTATTCATAGGTATCATGATTTCTCTAGAGGTTATATAGATGACTACGCTGTAGCTCCCTTAGATTCACAAGCATATTTCCAAAGAAGAGCTCTTAGGCAACACCACAATCATAGTCAGAGAATTCATCCAAAATACATTCCACAACCATCCATCCAATATGATACAAGACCAAGTGAGTTTCACAGAATAAGATAGTTTTTCTGTCTTAAAAATCTTAAGGTCATAGTTTTAGCGTGCCTAGTATCTGTTTTAGCGCGCCCAGTCTCTGTTTTAGCGCACCCAGTCTCTATTTTAGCGCTCTTGGTCTCTGTTTTAGTGCGCCTGGTCTCTGTTTTAGCGCTCCCAGTCTCTGTTTTAGCACTCCCAGTCTCTGTTTCAGCATGCCCGGTATCTGTTTCAGCGCGCTCGGTCTCTATTTCAGCGCGCTCAGTCTCTGTTTCAGCGCGCCCGGTATCTATTTTAGCGCGCCATAAAACCCAAAAAATAGAGAGTTAATAGGAAATTTTGTGAGCTTGCCCATATCGAATACAAGGTTTCCATCAGTTCAAAACTTTATTTTCACAGTCCAGAACACTTAAGTCACGCAAAAGAAAAAAGCTTTACCCCTACACCTAGATCTTGCAGCATCTTGCATAGTGTCATTTTCACCAAAATTTGATTTTTTCTGTCAAAGTTTCCCCATCAAGGATTCTATCATCCTTTCATCACGAAACTAGATAAGACAAAATCATCTTTTAAAACAACAACCTTAGCACTTATCCAATCAAATCCAAGATCAAAGTCTAGAGTAAACTTTAAACGTTTGTATGCCTATTTTCACACGAGCAGCATATCAAAAACAACAAGAACAAGAAAACGAAAGAATAGTAGCCATGGCTGAAGAAAACCCTTGGGGATGATATAGCAACACTGATCCTCTTACTAACTCACATGAGAAAGAAATAACTGCAGAGGAAATCGAGAAAGTTCAACAAGACCCTCATTTCCATAAATTTATGGAAAAGATGCTAGAGCAAGACATGGAAAAGTATCTTCTCCTATTAGCTGACAAAGGTGCTAAACTTCCTAAAGACTTTGATGTCAATGAACTCAAGGAAACAACCACACCTAACTCAACTAGTATAGAAAATCCAAATCAAATAGATGCTTTGACAAGACAAATCCAACAATTACAATTACAATTTCAAAATATCCAACAAGGGCCAACAAAGAGATATCTATTACAAGACATTTGCCCTTATCCATTTGACTCTAGCATTAACATGATACCATTTCCAAGGTATTGTGAGTACCCAACATACAACAAGTATAATGGAAGAACCGATCCATTTGATCACGTACGAGAATTTCGAGCCATGAGCATAGAGTTCGCACACGAGGACTCTTACCTACTATGATTATTTCCAAGGAGCTTAGGGAACACTTGCACGGAGTGGTTTTCTAAATTAGAACCTGGGATTCAATCCTTTGAAGAACTAATCAATAGGTTCATAACACACTTCTCATTCAACATCCAACATGGGGTAACCTTAAAAGAACTTTACAACACCAAACAAGCAAAGGGCAAAAAAATTCTTTCCTTTCTCCAATGATGGAGAAGGCTATTTTCTAAATACCCTAGATCTATTCCTGAAGAGGAGAAGATAGAGATGTTCATTGATAACTTAGTAGAAGACATGAATTACAGATTGGACTTACAATGTCCATCCACATTTGAACAAGTTATCGAAAAGGGGCTCAAAATCGAAGAGGCTCTAATCAAAAGAGGAACAATCAAACATTTCACTGAAGGTTCAAACAATAACCATTCCTCTAACAACAACAATGAAAAGCCAAGATTTTGGCAAAAGAACAAGAATACTGATACCATGATTGATACACATACACCTAAACCAGTATTCACCTTGACACCAACTACTACAAACAAACAAAACAATGGTTTTAATGTCAAACAAAGTAGTGATCAAGGAAATAATCATAACAGTGGAGAAACGAAAACCCAATCATTCCAACGATCCTCCACTAAAAGAAAATTCACACCGTTAGGACAATCATTGGAATCAGTCCTCAAAGAACTTTTAAACGAAAAATCATTCAAGTACAAGAGGCTAGAAATTAGGACCCTCAAGTCAAACCATCATGGTGGAATGACTTACATTACTGTCACTATCATCAAAATAAAGGTCACATGACTGAAAATTGTTGGCAGTTAAAACATGCGGTACAAGACCTCATAGATCAAAAGAAAGTATTCGTAGAGGGCCCTCAAACAAACAAAGATCATACAACATTCAAAAATCCTCTACCCAATTATCAGAAGGGAGAATCTTCTTCCGCAAACACCAAAGGTAAGAACGTTGGTTATGTTTATGACGCAACAATCCTTTGTTTTTCTGCTGCCAAAGAGGATGAAGAGTTATGCAATCAAATCAATCAGAACAACGACATTACATCTACCAATTTGGTACAACATATGGACAAATCCGAAAACCAAATCAATGTAGTCACACTCAAAGGGAATCAAGAGTACCAACCGGTTAATGCCACAACAAGGGCACAATCCAAAGTTATATTGAAAGGAGCATCAATATCATCCCCATCAATGGATCCCCCCTCCAATCAATAATATATAATCTCAACATCACCAGTAAAATACCGCACAAATATCAATCTTGAACTTTGAAGATTTCCCATCACACAATAAAATAAAGAGGTTCTTGAACAAGTTTCCTGATCAACTATATACCTAATAACTGGATGTGTGTGTCAATTCCGCTATGGTGGGACATCTATCCTCAGACCTCATTGCCTTTCATTTTGAACATGATGATGTATCACTCACCTTAATTGCGATAAATTCCCTTCACATTGAAGTCCTTATCCATAAACATCGTGTAAAATGTGTCTTGATAGATGGAGGGGCTGGTTTAAATATTTGTACCTTAAAGCTGATTCGTGCACTAGGATACTCAGATGAAGCCATTGATACAAGAAGAAAAATCACAATCAAAGCATATGATGAAGAAGAAAGGTCCTCTAAAGGATTGATCATATTACCCATTCAAGTTGGGCCTATTGTCCAAAAGGTGGTTTGCCAAGTCTTAGATAGGGAACTGACATAATAACATACATCATAATTTTCCTTGATCCATAGCGATATGCAAGCAAAGACTTCTACCTATCATCAATGCCCGAATTTCCACAATGGACAGAGGTAAATAATCATTGTAAATGACTACAATGACACCCAAGCTTGTCAGGCATTAAGAAGACATCCTCGATAAATTCATACCTAACAATAGAGAAGTTGGCACATCAGATAGTGAACAACAGCAAAGCTTCATTTCAAAGTGGCTTCCAAAACAACAAAGATCATAAGAGATAAGGGTGGCACAATCTAACCCTTCAAATGTTGAAGAACAATTGGCTCCACTCTCACATCAATTCACCAAAGAAGTACAGATAAGTGACAAAGGAATTAGTGAATATGGTGTTGGACACTCATTTCATCTATCACAAATGTTACCCTCCTTACAAACATATGGACAACCATCTACAAACACCCACACTTCAGAACAATCTACAACAGCATTAGATGGCAGATTTATAAAAGCTGGGAGCTTAGATGAAGAATCAGAAGATAAGGCCATACTAAACTGGCTTTATAAGGATGAGGAAGCCCCCGCTTCCACAAGTAACATTATAGAGACAAATCAATATGGGAAAGGAAAAACTATTCTTGAGAAGATGGGATATTCAGGACAGGGACCTCTTGGGTTAAGGAAACAAGGCATAACAGAACCAATCCAGCCTCTTACGCTCCAACATAAGGATAAAACTGGACTAGGATACACAGAAAAAGCAAGAGCAGAAATCACCAATAAAACTATGGAGCGTATTCTTCAAATAAGGGATAATTCTGAAACAGATTCAAATGAGTATGAGTGGGCCAACTTATCAGCGGTTTCCTATGAAGATATTTAGGTTGACATTATAAAAAAGTATACCCCCAATCACGAGGAGGGTCAAAGCTCAAGTTTTAATCCTATTGTCTTTGAAACACAAAATTTTGATGACTCAAGTGAAGATGAACGGACATCGATTGAGATAAATGATGTGGAAGAAAATACCTTTGTAGGCCTTGACATAACCATAGACAACCTGGACAACATTTCCGTTTGAGCTTTCACAATCGCCGACCTCAACCCATCTAATGATTCATTGCCTTTACTACATCCTGAACTTATCGAATGGGAACCCCAACATCCTATCAATCTCCCTATTTTTGACAATGACTCCTCCATTATTAACTACCTTTGCTGTGAGGAATCTGATACTTGTTCTACCAATACTTCTTTTAATGACACTTTTAGGCAGGAGGATGCCAAGCCTTCCAGTTGCAAAAATATGAAAGAAAAAAATGGATCTAATGGTGAAAACCATTCTATGGCAGTATTTGATCCTAAAATAGTAAAAATAAAGAACGCATCCGATGGCGAAAACCTCATTGAGGCACTGTGCTGATGGAAGGTTTGACATCCTCCCACAACATTACCATGAAAGATCATCAGTGTTGATAGAACCCACACAGTCTATTGATATTGGCACAGCAGAGAAAGTAAGAATACTACACCTGGCAGCATCCATGACAGATACAGAAAAGCCATATTTTATCAAATTCTTTGAAGAACGATGCATCAATTTGCTGGTCATACCGGCTACGCTAGGCTTGGACACGATCTCATTATGCATCAATTCTATTCCATCACCGAACCGGCACTCAAAACCAGAAAACAAAAGTCGAGAAAAAAATGCATCCGCCATGTTGCATTTCTCATTAGTGAAATGATTTGAAGAAATTGACAGATGCCGGATTCATCTGCGTATCGGATATCCAACATTGTACCTCGCTTCTTAAAGCTAGAAGTGGGCCACCATTAGAATATGTAATCATTTTCGATTTAAATAAGGCATGTCCAAAGGATTTATTCTCCTTTGCCAAACATAGACATGATTGTAGATTCATTACCATTACCAAATGCTATCACTCCGGATGGATTTTCAGATACAATCAATCAAGATAGCTCCCTCGATGACCGTGAGAAGATGTAAAGATTTACATGTCCATGGGGCACCTTTACCGAATGTCATGCCTTTTAAGTTAAAGCAGAATGCAGAGCTACATACCGAAGCATGATAAATAATCTTCCAGCGATATGTATTGATGCACACCTTCATGGAGGACTATGTGGATGATATCTTAGAAAAGTCTTACACCAGGGAAGGACATCTAGAGATATTGGCCAAAATATTTGACAGGTTGGAAAAATTCAAAGTCAGATTGAATCCTAAGAAATGTGCCTTTGGAGTAACGTCAGCAAAACTCCTAGGATACATAGTTTCTACAAAGGGAATTGAAGTAGATCCAGCAAAAGTCCAAGCCATTATGGAAATGCCACCTCCTAAGAATATCAGTACATTAAGATCTCTACAAGGCCGACTACAGTCCATTAGAAGATTCATCTCTCAACTGGCCGATCGGTGTCATCCATTCAACCATCTTTTGCATAAAAATGTGCCTTTTAAATGGGATGAACAGTGTGAGAGTACTTTCAATCAAATCAAGCATTATCTAATGACACCACCAATCTTGGTACCACCCAGCGAAGACAAGCCATTGTTGCTATATATTGCAACAACAGATATTTCTTTAGGAGCCTTGTTAGCACAAGAGGATAAAGAAGGAAAAGAAAAGGCAATATACTATATCAACAGGACACTCAATGAACATGAAGTAAACTACACCTTCATTGAAAAATCATGCTTAGCAGTAATATTTGCAACACAAAAATTGCGACATTATATGCTCACTCACACTATCAAGCTCGTTGCAAAAATTGATCCTCTCAAGTGTTTACTGAGCAAAGCAGCTTTAACAGGAAGGTTGGCAAAGTGGGTCATGTCTCGCTGAGTTTGATATTCGCGATGTTGAAAGGCTTAGCTATCAAAGGAAGCCATCACCGGTTCACCAAGAAAAGCTCCATTATTAGATTTCATCCTATGACCATGGAATTTCCGAAGGTTATACCATCCTCAATGTAACAACACAACCATGGCAACTCTACTTTGATGGATCCTACACACAACATGGAGCAGGGGCAGGAATTCTATTTGTCACACCTCTTGGGCACATAATCCCGCAATCATACAGGCTTACCTTTCGTTGCACTAACAATGTGGTAGAATATGAAGCTTTGATCCTTGGAATTAAAGTGGCTATTGAATGGAAAATCACAGAACTACAGGTGTATGGAGACTCCCAGTTAATCATCTACCAAGTCAAAAATGATTACCAAACTAAGGATGAAACATTGATTTTGTACAAGAGGCTGGTGGATGACCTAAGAAAATACTTCATAGAAATCAAATTTGAGTAGATACCAAGATCAGAGAACAAAGCAGCAGATGCCATGGCCACAATAGCATCTCTTCTACAAATGCCTGAAACGCAAGATCGTTATCGATTTATTGTAGAACAAGTGTCAAATCCTGCATACGCAAATCCCAAATCTCAAACCATAAGCCTTTTGGATAGTCCCCAATCTTCCATTTATGGAGACATTTATGCTTATCTGAAAGATAATATCTTACCACCAGATCTTTCTCGCAACCAAAAGCGCAACTTCATACGCCAATCCGCCAAACATACCATTATTGCCGACACCCTTTACCGTCGAGGCCTAGATGGTACTCTTTTACGTTGTTTAGAACATGACGAATCTGCTTCCGCTTTACACGAGGTCCATGAAGGAATTTGTGGAACACATTCAAGTGGATTATCTTTAGCCAAGAAACTCCTTCGTTTGGGGTATTACTGGCCACACATGGAACAAGAATCTTATCAGTTTGTCAAAAGATGTTCAAAATGCCAAATCCATGGCAATCTTATACATGCACCAGCACAGGAGTTGCATCCATTTGCAACTACATGGCCTTTCTGTAAGTGGGGATTAGACCTGGTAGGGAAAATTCACCCATCTTCATCTAATGGACACAAGTTCATTATCACAGCAACCGAATATTTTACAAAATGGGTGGAGGCAGTTCCTTTAACCACAATCACTGGAAAGCAAATATCATCTTTCATTCTTAATTATCTCATTTGTAGATATGGGATACCCTAGTCAATCATCACAGATAATGGTAGGCCTTTCAAAAACCAAGACGTCCAAGAGCTGTGTGAAAAGTTCCACATTCAACATCGCTTTTCAACCCTGTATTACCCTCAAGGTAATGGGCAGGCAGAAGCTTTGAACAAAACAATCCTAAAGATTCTCAAGAAGACTGTAAATGAAGTGGGACGTGATTGGCACGTTCAGCTAAATCCTGCTCTTTGGGCTTACAGGACTAGTATCAGAACACCAACAGGAGCTACACCGTATGCTCTTGTCTATGGATCAGAAGCAATACTACCTATTGAGGTAGAAATTCCATCCCTTCAAGTCTCACTAAAGGGACTCATTTCAGATGAAGATTATAGGGTCTCTAGACTTCAGGAATTAGAGCTACTTGATGAACGTCAACAACAAGCTGTCAATCATTTGATAGCCTATCAACAAAGGATGTCTAGGAACTATAATCATAGGGTTAAGCCTAGAGTCTTCCAGATCGGAGACTTGGTCCTATGAGAAAACCCTAGAAATCAAGCAAACAGAGAAAAGAAGGGAAAGTTTGAACCTAACTGGATAGGACCTTATGTCATCATATCAGTCTATGGATCAGGAGCATACCGACTGTCTACACCAGAAGGAGACATGTTGGAGGAGCCCATGAACAACATTCATCTCAGGCGATTCTACACTTGAGGATATCTAGTGCACGGTCAATAAAGTTGTCTTGATGAAAACCTGGCAAACTGGCATCATGATGACAGAAAAAGAGAAAAATAAACAAAAAATAAAATAAAATAAAAAATGAAAATACAAAAAGAAAAAGAAAGAGGACACAATAAAAACAAGGGATGAAAACCTGGAAAATAGGCGTTACTTGTGATTTTCACCAAACTCCTCTATCTATTGGGTACAGTGTTGTTACGATTGTTTCCTTTCATATCATTTCCATCTATCATTTGAGATTATCACTATCCATATCATAGCAAGGATACCAGGTTTTACCCTAGCTTGGGGGAAACATCCTAATGTTATCTGGTACAAGTATACTTTCAGCTTGCATGGAAGGGCAGTCAAACACGACAACCTCAAGTGGCAACCCAATCAAAATCCAAAAACATCAGAAAATCCATCAAAATCCAAAAACATCAGAAAATCCATCAAAATCCAAAAACATCAGAAAATTCAAAATCCAAAAACA
>VDFB02026577.1:0-11315 GCA_007258455.2 Sequoia sempervirens | reverse complement strand
AGTAACTTAAATATTTAACATACAAAAATAAACAAAATTTTGATATAATAAAAAAAAAGTTTATTAACTGCGATTTACAACTTTATTTAAAAATGCTTTTTTTGATTTCGCAATTGAATACGGAAAAATAAAAATAAAAAATGTAAATTTAAATCTATATATATATATATTAAAATTAAAATAGTTATACAACCAGATAAAACACAATTTTCTGTGTAAACAAAATAAACAGAATAACATATATTTTCAAAATATATATAGATTCTTTTTAGTTTATTCAAAATAATATCTCAAAGCCATTAAAATAAAAGAATGATCAGTAATAAAAAAGGGTGAGAAGTTGAGCATTTTTAAACAGATTTGACTGAATTATTTTCCTGTTTGCTTACAATAAAAGAACACGATTTCAAATTTAAAAAGAAATTTTCATATAAAGAAAACCTAATGATTTATTTATTTTATGTTTACAAACTAAATCATTTAAATTTATTTTTTCTGAACATTTCTTTTACAAACAAAGGTTGATTTAAATCCCATTTCTATTCTTTTTGCAGATTCAAAAACAATCAAGAGGAAAAGAGGGTGGAACCTGTAGTCCTATGCTCTCGAGAACCTGATGAAGCTAGCTTGATCCCAATGGCTTCTATGAAGTGCTTCTCGTTCTGCTCCAAAATCTCCTCTCCAAGATTTCGTGCTCGAACTCAATTCTGTTTCTTTGTTCAGTAGACTCCAGAAAAATACCAACAAAAGATTCCAAACCCCTTCCCACTCCTTCAAAATATAGCATAAGATTCAAAAATGCATAAAACCCTCACTTGTGCAACTTCCCAACCCCTTATCTTCTGTGTGTGAAAACTTACCAAAAATTCTTAATTAAATAAAAGATAATATTCCTCTCATCACAAAAACTCTAAAAATCAACAATAAAAGAAAATCATTCTTTAAAAGCCAGCTTTTTAATTAGATTTGTATTCCTATTTGTTCTCACAATCTTTTTTAGTCTTTTTATTTGTTTTATTGTTTTAATTTCTATTTTTACCACTTTCTTGCACAACACATTTTCTATTTAATTAAATAAATTATTCTAATAATTATCCCCACCTGATAATTAATTAGAATAATTAAAACACCTTTAATATTTAATTATCATTTAATCAAAACACAAGACTTTATAAAAATTAAATAAAACATTTAAATATTTTCATACAAATAAATCAACATTAAAATACACAATTATTATTCCCATTTAATTAACTAATTCACAACTTATAAAATATCAACATCAATTAAATAATCATAACTTATAAAATACCACATTAATCAAAATACGACAACACACAAAACACAAGCCACAAATGACGACAAATTCACAAAATAAACAATACCAGACAAACGAGATGATCTGACATCATGGAACGGGAGGACCTCATCATCGCCTCTGTATCAACATTTATCCGTTGGGCTATAGGTGCTCGCCCTGTCCTGCCGAAGCAGGTGGAATCGAGACTTGTCCCTGCAATCCTGCATACAAACGAAGTTGTGTCCATGTGCATATATATATAACATTAAAGCATTAAATCAAAATACTACATTGTGAGAAGGAATCGCAACATAACAGGGCACTCGCGAACGAGTGATGCCATATTGTCCTTCATCACACCTATTCTAACAATCATAATCTATCTGATAAAATAACATTTCTAAACTAAAAATTCATCTCCTAACATAATTCATTAAATTATTGCATCATAATATATTTCCGAAAATCAACTAACATCTAACCAACCACAATGTCATATGAGATAATCCAATCCTCTAGTGTATAAACATAATCACGAACAGTCTACTCATGGAATAACATCATCATAAGTCTAACTAACCAAATCAAACAATATCATTATCGTCACAAGTAGCAAACAACCGCATTGAAAAATACTAAATCCTACCAGCAAGAGGAGGGGTATTACAAGCATACCTACAATTATCTTTCAACTGATTTTAACATATAGTCTCTAAACATACAATCTCTAAACATACAGTTGTAACTCTTACAAATTGATTCATATGGAGATACAAACAACTTCAAGTGTCAAATATGCATAGAGATTGCAACCAATAATAAGTAGAGCCCGAAAGTTCTATAAGTTAATAACATGTTTTGAACATTCCAGTATATTAAACTATATATGCACATACTCTAGAAACATTCTAAAAACAATTGTGTTCCATTTGACTAATAAGTTTACAATTCTGCAACCATGTTGTGTTTTCTATTTTCTCTACCTATATACCCTGAGTTTTGACATTTGTCCTTCATGATTTTCTTCCATAGATTCTTATGTCTTCTTGTTAGCTTTTATATTAGCTTTATTTGATTCAAATAGTTGCAAATGTTGATCTACAAAATTCTCTTTTTCATCATTTCACTGTTTTACTCTTCCTGTATATTGCATTCAAAAATATATATAGTCTTGTCTACATTGATTTTTTTTTCTCATATAAGATAAAACTCCATGCCATTTGCGATGGTTTGCTCGGGCCTATTTACAACAATTCAATGGAGTTTGTTGACCACATGGTATGGTGGTCGTGGAACTGGTTGCCTTGTTCAACAAAAACAAAATGGTAGGTTTTTCGATCTCATGAGGGTTGATACATCCTAGCATTGTTGTGTGATGCCATGGAAGGGAGTACATGTAATATTCATTGTTCTAATATGAGGGCATCTATTATTTTTCTTAAATTGTTAAATGATGCACCGTGGTGTTGGTTTCATAGTAGCCTACTAAACAAAGCTGCCATCCACCTCCATTAGATACCAGATTGGAGAGCTTCCCAACTATTCCACTATGTAATCTATACCATCTCAGCTTCTATTGTTACTGTAAGTCATTTTACAATTCCTTTTTTCCACTCTATAAGCATCTAACTAGAGACATATATTTTAATATATTCAAATAAAATGTTACTTTACAGTCATATCATGTTGGGCTCAATGAAAACATAGATGAAGAATGAGATATGAGGCCCATGTGTCAGAAAATTGGTACTTGAAAGATGACCATACCTATAAGTGTAAACAAGGTTTGTTTTACAGATTTTATCTTTTGTTGGGTTATACATTCAACCCTTTTCTTTCTCCATGGCTAGATAGCCCCCATATATTTGTTGTTATATATATACATTCATGTACAATGGATTCTTACATGCACTTGACTACAATAAATATAGTCTATTATACACATTACATTTGTCCATGTTCGTATAGTTTCCTTTTCATCTAATCAAAATATTATCTAGATGTGCTGAGAAATTCTAACCATGACTTCTCTGATTCAAACCCTGATAGAAAGGGTATGTGCAAGATCATGATGGGCCAAAAAGTGGCAATATGATGGGTATGTGTAGGGTATGTGGCTGATAACTTTTTTTTTACCCAAAATTGATGAAATGAAAAGAGTTTTTAAAGGAGATTCTAAACTTTCCACTAATATAAATTATGCTTTACTTTGAATCTCTAGAATAAATAATTATTCATTCATTTCTATTTTGAATTCATTTATCAGAAAGTCTTATCGATAGGTTGGATTGAAAACCATCTATAGCTTTCTAATGGTATCACATTTTTGAATCAACATGTGTCACTTTCTATATACCATACTATAGGATTGAAAAATCAATCTCATGGTTTCTTGGACTCAAGTTAAGGTAAGGACATACCAGGTTTTATAGATTTTAAAGTTGTAATACAAATTCATAATTATTTACTTGGAAAAATTATAAAAAAATATGTATACATCAAGAGACATGAGTTTCTACTTATATCTAAATCTTATAAAAAATATTATCATTTTATTGTGTATAGGGTCGATGCATACACCTTTACTCTGAATATTCTTTCCCCTGCAAATTGTCCCATCAGATTTAAATTTCAGTACTTTTAGCAAATAGATTTTTTAAAAAAATAAACCTAGTAGTTTAGAAATTGCATTCAATTTGCTACAGATTCTATTCTTACATACTTTTGAAATAATATAGATAACTTACTTTTATTTTTTTGAATTACATCGCCACTTAAGGGCCTATTTTTTCCATGATGATCCTGCACATACCTGAAAGTTCAAACAAATAGTCAATAGGTAAATGCCAACTGTTACATAGATTGCTTGTTTTGTATTAATATGTTTCATGATATTATATTTCTCTCATCTCTTTGAAGCTACCTGTAACAGGGTCTGTATTGTCGTAGTTTACTTGTTGTATTCTTCATCAAACATAATATTGACCTACACCTTTTGATTGGTTTCTATTTTTTATTTAGGCAAAAGTTTCCTCGCCGAAGGTATTTATTTTTATTCAGCACCGAAAGGCGTATGTATTTTGTGGTTAACAGCTCGAGAGAGAAAGCCTTCAGCATCAGGAATCTCTTTATCGGTATAAGAATTTATTGAAGAGGAAAGCGAAGGATCTTCTATTTGATACAGTTCGCCCAACGTTCAGCCATCCGTCCGCCCGCCTGAAGATAATAATTTTAAAATTTCAGGGCAGAATTGAGCTTTTCATGATATTTATCATTTCATGATTCATGTTATTCTCTGGCTGTCTTTGCACCCATGTTATATTCTCTTTAACCCTGTACCACATACTTCTACGACACTCTTTTTCCCTCATCTGTTTCAAGCTCCTTATAAAAAACTATTAATTGTCGTGGTTATTTTGTTTGGATGGAACATGTTATATGTGTTCTATCAATATGTTCCATGATATTTATTTTGCCTCATCTATTTAAAGTTCATCTATTTAAAGTTCCCCATGATAAATTGTTCTTCATGGTATTGTCTTTTCCATATCCCCATAACAAACTATTAATTCTTGTAGTTTTCCTCTTCTATCCTGCATATTTTAAAATTCTATTTAATGTGGCTTTTCTCTATAATATTTGGCACTAGATAAGTGTCATTATAATACCTATTATATAAGTTGAAAGAAACTTAATAATCATAGGAAAAGTACAGATGGTGAGAAACCCACATTAAATACACCTTAAGACCATGGTGAATAGAACAAGTGACCTACAATAATGAATAGTTTTTTATGGGCAAGTGGATATTGATACAACACAAACAATCTATGTAACAGTTGGCTCCTCAATTCAAAATTCAAGCTACATTATTTGGCACTTAATATTATAGACAAAATAGAGGAATTGTAAAAGATCTATTAGAAAAACACTTAAGAATCACAAGTAAATGCTACATGGTTGAAAACTCACATTAAACATATCAATATGAGATAAGCAATCTATGTAAGAGTTGAGTTGTCAATTGAAAATTTGAGCTACATTCTTTGGTAGTTAACCCCCATTAAATAGAAGTGGTAAAGCCAATGGGCTCCAATACCCTGTGCAAAATGGGTATAACGCCAAAGACTTAATTTAAAATTCAAGGTACATTAATTCCAACTAAATATTATAGGCGAATAGAGAAATTGTAAAAGAGCTATTAGAATAACACTTAACAACCAATAAACTATTTTTATCTCCAAAATGTTTATGCTTTCATACTAACCCTCTACATATATATATATATATATATATATGCAATTACTCCTATGTTAATATGCAATTGCTTCTATGTTAATGAGTATAATGTCAAACGTGCACAAGGATAACTACAAACAATAAACAAAGGGGAAAAAATTACTAACCATGACCATATTTTTTGATGAAAGAAAGAAGATTTAACTGTAATTTCTCCATCCATATAGAGGCATAATCTCTTTGAAGTCTGCAAAATGGGTATAACGTCAAAGAAACAAACATATAATAAGGAATAATAAGCATAGAGTGAAAGATATGAACAATAAATTAGTCACTCTAACACCTCTTATACAATTTCTCTACTTGTCTTCAATATTTATTACCAAAGAACGTAGCTCACATCTTGTATCAATATCTTTCATGATATTCTTTTTCTCCTCATCTATTTGAACTAGAGAGCCATCCACAAAGCTTCATTCTGCACACTATAAAGACTGTATAATAACTAAAAAGGTGCATAAAGATGCACATAGATAACTAAAACAATAAACCAAGGGCGAAAAAATTACAACAATGTGAACTCGTTTTAACTGCAATTTCTCCATGCAAAATAGGGTGATCAGCTCTTTAAAGTCTACAAAATGGGTGTAACACCAAAGATAGAAACATATTACTAGAAGACATGAACAATAAATTTTAATCATCTATGCAAATATCCATGCAAGACAACTTTATTTGCATTCCATGGCTAAGATGTGTATGCAAAAGTATGTTTGTGAAACATGGGCACGTATAACAATCAATAGCTAGAAAGGAAAAAAATGTAGTAATGTACAAAATGAGAACTAGGCCAAAGGTGACATTTTTTCCTATAGTCTCGTCTACAACGAAGAATAGTAGATGTAGACTACGAGAATGAATAGCCTATTGCAAACACCATCAAACAAAAGATAAAAAGCGAATACCATGAAACATATTCATACATGACAAACAATCTATGTAAGAGTTGCCATTTACCTGTGATTCTTAAGTGTTTTTCTAATAGTTCTTTCACAATTTGTCTATTTTACCTATAATATTTACTATCAAATAATATATGTACATGTATGTATATGTGTATATATGTATATGTATATGTATATGTATGTATATGTGTATATATGTATATGTATATATATGTATTTGTATGTATATGTGTGTTTATGTATATGTATATGTATATTATATTTATGTATATGTATATGTATATGTATGTATATGTATATGTATATGTATATGTACATGTATATGTATATGTTATCTATATTTCTAACCTCTTTTATTGTAGATCTATATGATTTTCTTTATAATTTTGCACAGATACAATAGGCATCCAAAAAAAATTGTGCACTCTAAATTGTCTATTTCAAATTGTTTAATGCTCCAACAATGCAATCCAATTCTACTCGCACTTGTTAAACACTATCAACAATACATGTAAGTACAAAAATTTTCCATTATCAATAAATAGATTCAGTGAACCAATTGTAAATATTACCGATTTTTTCCAATTCCAGATCATTTATATTGATTTTACCCATATACTTACTAATTTTTTATGGTTCCTTCCTGATTTTACTTTCCCATCCATTGACATGTACCCCTCTCTTCTATTTGCAGGTGCTAGGATAAAGCATGCAAAAGCATCACAAAATCGCGATGCTTGTTTTTCACAAAGTTACTACAACAAAAAAACACTACAATATGACATATCATAGATGAAAACACCAGATTTTTGTCAACTTTGATATTGTGTGATGTATGATGGAACTCAACAAAATTTCTCATGGACGTTCCATACTTTTCTTGCTCGAGGGTTTGGCTAGAGTCCCTAAGGGTCCATGATGCCAATATGGTAGGGTGGATAATGAGTGTGGGTTTTGTGTTTTGGCTTTTAACGCCATATAAATTCCTTCTTAAATAGATACATGTGTACACAAATTCTTACATACACTTGGCTTCAAAAGACATAGTTTATAACACATTTCTTATGTCATAGCAAGTGGTGGAGAAGAAC
Source organism: Sequoia sempervirens (assembly GCA_007258455.2). Classification (NCBI taxonomy): domain Eukaryota; kingdom Viridiplantae; phylum Streptophyta; class Pinopsida; order Cupressales; family Cupressaceae; genus Sequoia; species Sequoia sempervirens. The sequence goes on along the minus strand of VDFB02026577.1, from coordinate 3,720 downwards.
TTGATACTTTTCTCATGTCACCTCAAAGCAAAGCATATCTTTTATTCATTTATTCTAGCAATCCAAAAAAATCTATATTTCATCACTCTTATTTTCATGACATTTTTTTATTTGTTTCTAATCAAAGATGGTGTCACTGAGTCTACAATTGTAGTATGAAGTAATTCATTAAAAATTGATATTTTTATTCCCAATTTCCTTGTAATTGACTACTTTTGAATCCTTTATACTTGTCTCCATTTTATTTTACTACTACTAACCCAAAAAGCACATGCATAATAACACTTAATTTGAAAAATTATGGACTAAATAGCAATTATAAAAAGTATTCAATATTAAACATCTTTCTTTCTTCAAAAATATGTGATACCCAAAGTTATTGACTACCTTTCTTAAACAATACATTTTAATGCAATATTAGTAATTAAAGGCATGTGTAATAAATCTTTAAAAAATCTACCTTGTATTTGTATGCATATGTATATTAACATAATTAAATAATAATGAAATAATTGATTGAATAACCTAGACAAAAAACTAAAATATACGTGTGCATCTAGGGATAATAAATATAAAACTAAAATACAGATAAAATTATCTCATACCTTAAATTTTGGTGCAAAATTATTGTTAGAAAAAAAATTATTTAAAAATTCAAATTTAATTTATATTTTTTAGTTATCATTTTTAAAGAATAAATTCATTAAAAAATTGTATTTGTTGAGAATTAATTTACTATATTCCTAACATTATTAAGTACAATCAATTTTTAATAAGTATTGTAACTAAAATTATTAAATATTACATATTAATTAAAAAAAGTTATTGATGATTACTTGCTTAAAATTAAAATTAATGGATACATTGTAACTAATTAGATTCATTCAACATGGCCTATGGTTTTATTTTACATTTTCATTAATCAATTTTCAACTAGTAATTTTCTATGTGGAGATGCACATCTAGATCAATTTCTTATCTTTGTAGAGAAAGGTTCGTAATCTCCTGACCATAATGAGATATGAACTAATATAACATTACTTCCTATTGACTAATTAACATGCTTTACATTTCTAGAGCTCAATCAAAACAATTCTAAATATTATGGATTTTTCCTATTTCCCATTCCTTTCTACAAAAAAAGTCTACATCTTTCCCACTGAATAGCCATTTAACGGTACCCCTATGACTGATTGTTGCATTCATGTGCATGTGACTGCTAGTTTTATATGTTAAGATCAATATTGGTGTCTTATTTCAAGCAATAATACTATGGATTGTAAATTGGATTGTTGTACTATTAAAATTGTAGTATTATATTAAACAATATAACCATCAGTGAAAGACCAATTCTACGTACAATAATTTTGATATACCTAACCATGTCTAACACTATATATTAACTATATTATTAGTTTTACATTTATATTTATGCAGGATCCTATATGGACCACTAAAAATGGCTTTAAAATTATAAAGGAAATACACCTATGGCTATTTCCTCAAAATATGGTGTAGGTGTTATCATATGGATGGAGTAATACTTAATAAAGTAAATATATTATGGTTCCTTCGTCTATAGAGATTGAATATCAAGGTTTAATATAAAGGAATCAATGTGTATTAGGATATTATTAGAATATTTTATCCTAGTGATAGTAAAACTTGTACCAATTTACTATATATGATAATTGAAGTTATTTACTCTTAACAAAGACTCCTATTTCTAGAAATAAAGCACCTTGAATATCAAATGGAATATATACTATGATCAATAAGAACTAGGATTGAACCCCAATAATCATATATCAAAATTTTGTGCAGTATCAAATTCTCCAAATTCATATCAATGTTTGGCCTTATGAAGTTTCCATTGAGAGGAAGTGTGCATGTCAATGACACCTTCCAGTGAATAATCTCTAATATAAGACTTAACAGCCATAAATAATACCTCCAGGAATTATATGTAAGACTTAAAAGCATATTATAATTATTACTCCTAATTCTTCTACTTTTCTTCAAAAATTATTTATGTTATATAAGACCTCCACGCACTATGTAATATTATAGGGGGAGGTTGGTTTGAAGAGTCTCAAGCTTCAATAAAATCTTTATAATACCTCATTAAAAGTATCATTTTAAAAACACTAGGATTATAAATTATGGACAGATGAATTTCATGTAGTCAAATGCATGATCTTAATTTTGGAATATATTTATTTCCTTTTTTATCTCTATCAATAAAGACTTACAATATTGGGGCACTTCATTTTTTATTTTATATAAATTTATAAGAAATGAACCTTATTATCAGTAAGGGAGAGTGTTAGAACATGATCTTATTAGGGGTTATATAATTATAGCATTTTTATAGCATTCTAATATAAGGTTATAAAACCTTATGCTTATTATATGTTTTATAAAGCATATACCATTTAAGAACTAATAATATAATAAACTCATATTATTAATTTTATTTATAAATGGTAGGTTTGAATAGGCATGACTAATATCTCTCCGATAATTTTTCCACCCCTTCTTTTATATTTAAGGAACTTCTCTTTCATTTAGAATTTATATAATTTTATAGATATTTAAAGTGAATTCTATCACTATGAAAAATAGATACTATTGGCCACATGAAAGTGAGAAGTGATATCCCTACATTATGTCTATATTTTTACTTATAATTACTAAGTGTTTTATAATATAATTATTCTTAATGAGATTTTTTACCCTGAAGGGTTTTCCCCATGTATATATTATGTAATATTTTGAATCTATGCATCTTGTAATTCTCATTTTATTTATCTTATATCTTATTTGTGATGATTACTAACCTATATTCTATTTTTTAGGATTCTCCCTCTTTATATCTCTTTTTTCCTAACTCTCTCATGGTCTCTTCATGCCCATCTCTCTCTCCTATTTATCTCCCTCATTCTATCTCTTGATCTTCCTCACTTCCTCACATATCTCTTTATCTTACTCACTCTATCCCTAACTCTTATTCACTTCCTCTCTCTTTCTCTCTCCCTACCTCTCTCTCCCTAATTACGAGCTCTTATTTCTCTAACATGTGAAACTTGAACTATACCCTAAAAATTGACCTCAGTATTTAACCCTATAGATAAATAACAAAATTTGAATGTAAACTCATTCTCTAACCATAAATTATAAACACTATAATTTGAATAGTGAAATTTAAACTTTCAACATGTGAAACTTAAATGATAAACCTTAAGCACTTAACCCTATAGATAAAAAATAAAATTTTAATGTAAAATATATTTATTTTCCCCAACTCCCTCTCTCTCTCCCTATCCATGAATTTTAAACAATAAACATCCAACATTGAAATTTAAAACTTTAACCTATCAAAATCCTAAACAATTAACCTTAGCATTTAACCTTATAAATAAATTTAACTCTAGATTTGAATGTAAACTCTCTCTATTTCTCTCTCTTCCTCTCTCTATATTTATCTCTCCCTAACTCTCTCTCCCTCTCTCTATATCTCTCTTTCCCTAAACATGAATTATAAACACTAAACATTAAACATTGAAAGTTAAACCTTTCGTATCAAACTTAAATCATAAACCATAAATAATGAGCCTTAACATTAAACCCTTAGATAAATAATAAATTTGAATGTGAAATATGTTGAATGAACAAGAAACTGAGAGGGGGTGAATCGGTTGTACATTAAAACATCAAAAC
>VDFB02026576.1:0-10273 GCA_007258455.2 Sequoia sempervirens | reverse complement strand
AATGAGAAAGAAGACAAAACATAAAAAGATGGTTTGGAAGATCTAGAGAATATTTTAACTAAATCCAAGATCTTTGAGCATGGGAAGTATGAATGAACACTCAATAGAATCATAGGATTTCTCAAAATTAGGGTTCAAAAGGGAAATTCATCTAGAGGCCTTGGTCTATATTATCCAAAACATAACCACCTTTTATAAACCCCATTAACTTATGTAGATCCATAGAGTGCATGTGATAGATGTGAACAATGAGGGTTTTGGAAAGAATATTTAATAAAACATTCAACAATATAATGAGTTTATAACTCATGGTTAGGTCTAGATCCCTACATTTGGGAATGAACTTAATATTTCCATGTTTCATTAAAGAAATTTTGGAATGGTTGTGGATATATTCATTGAAAACATGGAGTAGGTTAAGTCATGTGAAGTTGCAAATGCCCTTGTAAATATTAGGAAAAACTATCCATATATGATTGATTATCATTAGCCATATACATTTTAACATCATGAATCTCTTCTAAAATGAGTTGTGTCATAGGCCATGATTGTTGTGTATCTAACCTGTAGGCCAAAAGTACCTCTAGGTGCTACTTAAGTACATAATAATATTCCTACAAATTATTAAATATTCTTGATAAAACAACCTATAATATTCATGAAAGGCATGAAATATCTTGAGGAGAGAAGAAAGGATCCTATCTAGAGTTATATCAACTTAATATGATTTAATTTGATAGTATTTAGTGGTAGTAAGTTTCAACAAACTTGATATTATGTTATAGATAGGAAACACAGTTTTATAAGTACATGTTGAAAAGAGAAATTTCAAACTCACAAGTGACAAGAGTGAATTACTTAGTAGCAATGAATTTGAACCATTTGTAGACATAGTTAACTTTTATCAAGAACTTTCAAAACAAGATGGTGGTGCAAGTAATCACATAATTTTACTATTCAATATTGATAATAATGTTCCATAGTTGGGAAATAAGGTGGATGGTCACCCAATGAGTCATGAGTAATGTGATCAAAAAATTGTTCAATAATGTTTATTGGTGCAAAAACCCAATCCACCTTAATGATGTTCTAAATATGGTCAAAGAGAATAATTTCAAGGTGTACTTTCATGTATTTTGTTTTGCGTTCAAGAAGATATGGACATGTATTGCTGAAATATCATAATATTATCAAGATATTTGAGTATTCTAAACTTACTAGCCTCTAGGTTGGTCCATGTATACCACATATTTGATGTTGCAAGCCACTACTAAAATTTTTCATTCATGAACCCCAATTTTTAAAAAATAATACCATGTCTCTCTTTCTCCAATATACCATCCCATTGGCAACATGTTAATTTTACACTCAAGAGAATCTACCATATTAAAATTAGTGTATATGAGGCATTTAGAAAAAAAAGGAAGTTTTTCATTAGCCAACACTATAGTACCAGTTTTCAAGACCATGATCAGGGGTATAAATATTGACAACCCTCACCAATGTTCTATCAATTTCAAAGGTTATCCATATGGCACAACATCTCTTTGCCTAAAGGCAATACTGGTCAAAGATTTAACCTAGGAGCAATTAGCATGCATACATTACCATGTTTGTTCTCATGTGAAGTCATGCATTCAAAAGCTTCATTGCAAATGCTCATAAAGGTGATTTGAAGAAAAAATCATGTAACTTTGATTTCTTATAAATAAAAGATGTCTAGTAGGCCAAATTGTTGACACATAGTCCATATAAAAAACTTACAAAAAGCATCTATAAGACAATTAAAGTTCCAAGAGATAATATTTATGTAGAGGGATTCTCCATACATAGTCTACCAAAATCTTAAATTGATTACCTAAAACAAAAGAAATTGATTTAGAAAAATATAACCTTCACTATTAAAAAAAATCAATATGAAATGCAACATTTATTTTAAAGACATAACATTTTAACCATTAAAAACATACAATTGAGAGCAAAATTAATATGCAAACACCATACATAATCATAAAAAATATTGTGAAAAGAAATAAAACAATTCATAAATTAATAAACTAAACAAAAAACTTAGGTCTTCCATAACTTTTAACACTTAAATGTTTTAAATTAATATTGTCATTCATAATCATTATTAATTTAAAATGTGGTTAATTCACTCGTAAATATAACGAATAAGATTTACAATCCAAACTTAAAATGTCTTAATGCATTTGAGGAACAATGTAATATGTATGGATGCGAGTCCAATAGCCTTTAAATTCAGTCTCTTATAGTAAAAATGCTAATTATAATAATAAACATGAAACTCTGAATGCAGTATATCTACTAACTAATGGTCTTTACTAAGATTGGAATGCAATTTTCACCGTATAGATGGTTTGCAAAAGGGTCAAAACTATAAGAAGTACGCCTGCCATAAAAGAGGCAAAATACCATGGCTTTGGGCAACGCTCTTCGAAGAACTCGTGAATCAACACACTGCATTGGTGGTGCTGGTAACGCTCATTCATACTTTTCAAAAACTTCGGAAAAGGAGTATTCCTATCCATGATTCCCAGGCGCAAATCCTTGAACATTTGAGCTACTTCCTCATCAGTCCCGAGATAATTTTTTATAATATTCAATTTCCTCAACAGGGCAATATCCTCCTTGGAGTTAATTAAGTTATCCATTATATACATGTTCAAGGAAATGTTTGGTTTGAATGGAGACTCGCCGTGCCTTTGACACTCTTCCAAAGCCAGGAGGTTTCTCAGGAGTATTTCTGTGTCCTCGTCAACAATGATTTGAGGGATGACAAGTACACAGGGTTGGAAAAGACTATTATGCTGAAATTCGATTGCTACTTGATTGCTTGACCGAAATTCAATTCCAGCTTTTCGCAACTTTTCTATTGAAGGTAGCAAGCTTTCATCTACTGTAGAAAATGTCTCGCTTTCCCCATCTGCATTTGGATATGATATGAAACTTGCAATCAGTTTGCTTGACAAATCCAATAGATGTCTTGCACTTTGAAAAGCCCTTACGATGCTATCCTCAATTTCCTCTACATTTTTATGGATTGAAAACGGATAGCCTCGAAAATATCCGCTGATGCAGGAAGATAACTGTTTAGCTAACCTTTTGTTCCGCTCTTCCCCAGGGCCCTTCAACTGCAACTGTAGGATCTTTTTTAGAACACAGAGAGGAATCTGATTTTCCAGCTTCAAAACGTCCAGTATAATCTCCCTTCTTTTAATGTTAATACCTCTCTAGCATTTGAAATCAAAACCGACATCGCATAATTCAAGGAACTCTAGAATAAAGCATGCATTCATGGTCGTTATCCAGGCAAGTTGCCCTTTATCCCTGTTAGATTTAATGGAGATAAACAAACAACAAATACATAGAAAATAATAACTTGCTCAACACATCAATTCAGATAAATACAATAATTTGCACAATGTGTTGCTGCACACAAAATATATCTTATTACTTCATCAGATTTGATTACATCTCAAAGTCAATTATATCATACCTCTTTTATAGAGGATTTTACAACTTATAGGAAAAATCTAGAACATGCAAACTGCAGAAAAACTTAACTAAATTTTAGCTTATTTCTAATTACAATAGATATTGCTCATGCAAAACTGCAGTTTCTATTTCCACAACCAATGTTTCTATTTCCTCAACCAATGGGAGAAATTACTTTCTAACACTCACCCTTAATTTCAACCACATGTTTTAGCATTTTCATTCTTCAAAATCTTGTTTTTCAAATCTTCTGACTCACTTAATCTTCAATCTTTATGGTACCTTCAAATTATTTTCAACTCTTCACCAACTACTATGGCAGTCCTTCAAACTTTGTTTGAAAACCAACATTGCTTTTACCATGCCAATATTTAGGCTTATACATTCTTTTAAACATACCTGTAACTTTTCTCCAATTGGATCCATCGATCCATCCATAATTGATCTTCATACAATCTTTCATAGATTGTTCATTCCACTCTCTGTTCCAACAAGTTTTTTCTGAGTGATTTTTCAACCCACAAATTTTACAAGGATTAAGATCCCAACATTTCTCTTTTCTATGTCCTCCCCTGTGACAATGAGAACATTGCATAAACTCTACGCTTTTAGCTGATTTACATGAACTTGTAACACTTACATTATCATTTTTATCTTTCTCACCATATCCTAGGCCTTCATTTCTTGGCCTCACAATTGGCTGTATGGGCTTTCTCATCCCTTGCCCATGTTTTCCCAAACCTTTACCTTTATAACCCATTTTTTGCATAATTTTAAAACCAACATTTCTCTCATTACCATTTACATTATCATCTTTATGTTTACATTCCTCATTTATAAGAACTTCAATTTTATCACATAAATCATTTGATTTATCAACTGAACAATACAAATCCTCAGTACCACAACCAACATCACTTACCAAGTGTTTTTTCTTTAAACATTCATTTTCTTCTTTCAACTTACATATTTCTTGATTTTGCAAACAATTTTCTAATTCTAACAATTTTAGTTTTTCTTCAAAATCTTCTTTCATTTTCTTAACCTCGTCAAACAATTTCAGCCTTTCTTCAAAAACTTCATTATTTTTCTTGATTTCATCAAACAACTTTATTTTTTTTTCTAATTCTTCATTCTTTCTTTTAACATTACCCAATTCTTTTCCACGATTCTCAATTTCACATAAACACTCATGTTTCTCCTTTATGAACTCCTTTATTTTTCTTGCAAGTTCAAAATTATCATTTTTAACTTTCATCAATTCTTCCTCTAAAACTTCATTTTCTTTCTTAACACATTTACCAACTTTTCCCATTGAAATAAATGATTTACACCTTACCTTTGCACTTGACTGTGATTCTGCTACCAATTTACCTTTCAATCAACTTCAAACAATTTCTTTTTCCTTCGCTCAGACTATGATTTTCAATTTAAACAACTAGATCTCCCCCTTAACAACAACAAAATAAAACACTGCAACTTACTTTTTATCTTACCCTTTCAGTGACTTTAAATTGTATCTCTCTTTGATTGGGGCTTCTATGCCTTTCTTTCAATGACTATCATCTCTTCACATAATCTCCTTAACTCTTCCATACATTAAACAACGATCTATCAATATTTCTTATAATAGTGAACCTTCATTGAACAATTTTGATCTCCTACAAACATTTTCCTTTTGGACAACACTTTTCTCCTTCAAGCGGCTTCACATCAACAACTTTCTCTATTGTTTTGATTAACAACAAACAATCTCCTTTGAAAAACTTTTGACGCTCAGATATAATCTGCAATAAAACAAAACACAATCCTCTTTTTATAATATATAATTAGCAACACATGCATATCTCCTTTTTTTTCACCTCTTACAATCCTTTTTGCATCATCTCTTGCTGCTGCAAATTTTCAAACCCACATAATTTTTTCAAACCGGCTCTGATACCACATGTTAGATTTAAAACATAGCTCTGATACCACATGTTAGATTTAAAACATAGCTCTGATACCATATGTTAGATTGGATGGAGATAAACATAACACATTAAAGAGATTAACACAAATTCATAGAAACACAACAACTTGCTCAACACATAAATTCAAATAAACACAATAATTTGCACAATGTGTTTGCTACACACAAAATATATTTTATTACTTCATCAGATTTGATTACATCTCCAGAGTCAATTACATCATGTCTCTTTTATAGAGGATTTTACAACTTACAGGAAAAATATAGAACATGCAAACTGTAGAAAAATTTAACTAAATTCTAGCTTATTTCTAATTACAATAGATATTGCTCATGCAAAACTGTAGTTTCTATTTCCACAACCAATGTTTCTATTTCCTCAACCAATGGGAGAAATTACTTTCTAACATTTTCAACATATTCAACTTGTTGCCTTAGCCTTTATTTGGATGAACACTCTCTTTCCTATTTTAGCATACCATTGAATTCTTCGGTCTATTGTCATTCGTAGGTTGAACAAAGTTTAATCCAGTTCAGGCTTGGCTTGAACAAATTTTGATTAGTCACTCTTTTCTTCCATCGATCCATCGTGATTTTCTAAACCAATACTCTTTCACAGTTAATACCAACCTATTGTCTTGACTATCAATGGTCTTTAAATTTCTTTCTTTTCCTTTTAAACTTGATGGAATCGGTATGTGCTCTTCCTATAGTCAGCCTAAAACTGTTGCTTCAACAATTCTATTCATCTTACTTTTCCTTTTTAATTATTCGGTAGTGGCCAGCGACGAATGTTAATCGACCTTGCTAAGATTAATTTGTGCAAGATTATGACCAACTATATCTTAGCTATTTGAGTTATTAGATTGTTTAACTAGGTCATTCTGGTAGTGATTTTATTTATTGAATTTCTCAATTAATACTGAACATTTCAATTCTTATTGAATGGTTATGGTGTTTCATTCAATATGATAGTTGCAATTGCAACATGAGATAAATTTGTCACACTCAAATCACATTTTCATTTTCTTGACAAGTTTCTTGAGCCTTTTCAACAAATCTAATTCACCCACACCCTGTTTTCCCTTCATCACATGTGATGAATTCCTTGTGAGGGCTTCTCTCAAATAGATCTAAGCTTGTTTCGTGCCTCCTCTCAGTGCACCATCGATGTTCCTACAACAGGCTCTAAGAGTTGGAGATTCGATTAAAATAGTATTATATATTTGATAATGTATTCCATGATCTCTATTTTTGACAAGTTAAGATATGCATTACTTTTGACTAATTATATATATATGATGTAATTGTCATGGCTGGGATAAATCTAGCTTTCATTTGAATGATTTCTTTGGATCTTTGGATTTTGTATATATATATTTATATATCTGTTATTTTACATTCTAATATATTGTTGGTAATACATTTTAGTTGAAGGAACAAAATGTTAGTGATTCAAGGTCTAAACTATTTAGGTGAGAACTCACCACTGAGGTTGAAATTCAATCTCTTGGCTTTGTGGGAGTTAGGTATGATATCGAAATTTGAAAAGGTCTTTATACTCTAGGTTCTTGTATTTAGACGGGAACTCTTTTTCCACTATTTCATTTTTGTGAGTTTAGAAGTTTGCATTTACAACCTCCCATCTGCCATCCTGTCCTGCTGCATCCGGGCCCTGCAATCACTTTCGCAATTCCCTGCCTAGGCCGCATACTGCATGCCTGCAATGACAAAACCCTACAGCAACCAAAAACACGCAACTACCCTTTGCATTAGTTTGTGTTTAAGTCATTTAGATCATAATTTCATTCAAAATTGCACTCAAAATTGTCACTTTTGTTTATACATTTTCATACAATTACACTTGAATTTCATCAAAAAAAATTAGAAAACATAGTCACTATAGAATCATTTTGAAACCAAAAATAGTAATCATAAATAGTAACCTATACACTCAATTTTTGATTTTTAAAAACTGTATACAAAGACTCATTCGCCCCTAGGTGACCCTATCCTTGTGTAGGTGCTTCTATAATTTTTTGCAAAATTTTTTGTCTCTATCTACTCAGATTCCCTATATTTGTATATCTCTTTTATACTTTCAAAAATTACATATTCTGAAGCATTTTACATTTAGTTCATTTGGTAAAAAGAAAGTGCATTGTTTAGAATCAAAATTTGTATTAAAAAGTCATCATTTTTAGGTCTCTGCTTTTTAAATCAGTCAATTATCATATTTCAAATCTGAACATTGATTTTTTTCAAGCATCTTTAACATTCTTGCATACTTGAATTTCACATCAAATTGGAATACATTAAGAAAATTTTGAAATTTCATTTACTATTTCAACTGTTTGCAAATAGATTCAGGATCCTTAAGCAACATAGTTCAAAACCAAACTGTCATTTCTCAAAACCCTTGAGTAGGACCCATTCACCCCTGGGTGACCCTTTCCTGCTTATCTTGGCTAAACATTTTTTTTATGAGACCTTTGTTATTGTTTGTGTTTTTTGCTTCCATTTGTTGCTTCCTATTTCTAGGTGTTTACTGAATTTATTTAGTCTATTGGTGGGTATGTGCAGTGTAGACACATAAAAATGTCCTAAGCCTTCGAGTGTCATTTTTCTTCATCCTCGTCCTTCGATAATAATTTTAGTTATTCAATTATGTTTGATTATATTCCTCTATTAATTAAATAATTTTTAATAATTATTTAATTAATTCACTTTCTAATATTTATTCTATCCTGACCGATTAAATAAACTAATCGTGTCACTAATTTCCTCCTCTTCTTCAACAGTTAAATAAATTATTATTTATTTAATTATTTTGTCATCTTTCATCTATAGTTAAATAACACACACTATTTATCATCTCATGTCCTTTAATTCTCCATAGCTGTAAACAATTACAAAGCCATTTTAACTATCCCAATACCTTCTACAATAAATAATTAATCAAATTCAATTATTTAAGGTCTAATTTTTATCTCTCCATTTAATCTTCAAATTCAATAAATCTAATTAAATGATCCTCTTTCATTTTCTAAATAAATCCTCATTTGAATAAATTATTTATTCTCCACTCTGTCCATTTCCTTTCTATTTCAACAAAATAATTTGAATAAATTATTTATTTTCCACTTGTCCATTCCAAATTTTTAAATGGGGCCAATTTAAAATAAATTATTTATGCACCAATTTTGTCAAAGATACCTGTCATGCAATCTCCTCATAATATCTTACTCATAGACTCAGCATGTCTTGCATGGTTCATATAGTTGTTGCATCATAGCTGCTGCTGGTTATAGATTTTCTATGTATGGTATATATTTTGTGTATCAATTTCGATCCCCAAGCAATCCTCCCAGACTTAATCTCAACCATCCATTTTGTAACATCCCTCTCATGTATTCCCATCCATTGATCTTGGAATCTTTCTAGAAGATTAATCTCAACCGTCCATTTGAATGGTTGTCTATAAAAGCAACCTTTCTTCTCCATTTTCAGCTTAACAGCTATTCTTCTCCAACTTTCTACTTATCATTTGCAGGTATTTGCACAAGTTACACTACAAATCTGAGGGAATATTTGCAAAAGGAGAAATAGGAGAGCAAGAGAAGGAATCAACTACAATATGGGGAGTACTTTAGTTTATTTTCTTTCATTTTGAAATCTCCATTTGTTTGTTTTCTCTTGTTTGGATGAGGTTAATAGTTTAGAGGTGTTGGCTATCACTTTATCTATTCTATTTGATTTCTAACCCCATCTCACATGCAGGATCATCATGGAAAAAACATGCCCTTAAGTGGCAAATTTTTTAAAAAATTCAGAGTTAGGAAACTTGACGTAAAAATTTGAATAAGTTATCTATATTATTTCAAAAATATGTAAGAATGGAATCTCCAACAAATTGAATGTAGTTTCTAAACTACTAGGTTTGTTTAATATATATATATATATTTGGAGAAAATTTGAAATTTCAATGCAATAGTACATAAATTTCAGGGAAAAAATAAGAAGTAGGTGTTTGTTTGACCACCCTAACCACAATAAAATGATAATAGTTTTTATAATATTTTAGATATAAGTAGAGGACTCATGTCCCAATGTGATGCATATTTTTTGTAAAATTTTTCCAAGTAAATAATTAATTATGAATTTTTTATTATAACTTTTAAAAAATATGAAAACTCGTATGTTTGACCACCTTAACTTGGTCAAAACTTCATGAAATTCAATTTTTCTTTTTTTAATCCCATAGTATGCGAAGCATAGAATGTGACGCATGTTTTAGATTAAAAAAATGTGATACCGTTTGAAAGCTATAGATGTTTTTCCATCAGCCTATCAATCAGGACTTTAATCGTAATTCAAATAGAAAATGAATAATAATTACTTATTAAATTCAAAGTAAAGCATAATTTATATTGGTGGAAAGTTGAGAATCTCCTTTAAAAACCCTTTTTATTTCATCAATTTTGGGTAAAACAAAAGTCCTCAGCCACATACTCATCATATTGCCACTTTTTGGGCCATCATGATCCTGCACATACCCTGGTGTTCATCTTGGGTGCACTTTTTTGTATTGTGAAATTTGTATGAGTTTCACAACCTAGTGTACTACTACCAATACTTTAGTGAGATATAGTTTAAGACTCATGGCATCCCATGTTGTTGGTACATCTGCTATGTATCTTAGGTTTTCCAAATCCTTCACACATTGTGTTGACAATAGCCAACCCACATTGGACTCCATCCCTAATGCCATATTTCCCATGA
>VDFB02026575.1:0-21670 GCA_007258455.2 Sequoia sempervirens | reverse complement strand
TTCAACTAATTTTTTAGTTTGATCAACTTTGAGTTTACACTTCTAAGGAGAAAAACCAAAACAACCAAGGCAAAGCAACGAGGCACGAAAGATTATAAGGAAAATACATTCCAAAGTAACTAGAGGGACAAAAATATAGTCTCTACTTAGATATATACAAGGGAACCTAAGGAAACTAGACCAAACTAAAATATAATTAAAAGAACATTAGAGTGGACTCCTTAGAGCAAGCTCACATATCTTTGATAATGAGAGTCCTCGTATCCCACACAAGGACATCCTTTCATTATCTCCAAATCACCCATCCCTCTCCATTAAGCCCACACCTTGAATAGCTACCCAATTAACCATAAAACTTCCATTTTTCATAATATATGCTTGAAGGAAACACCTTTGAAAGTATTTCCAATAATTATTGCCTTTGTTAGAATATCCTCAAGAATCTAATTTTTACATTCACTTCCATTCATACATTGGATGATAACTTTGGAGTTTCCTTCCACTTGGATCTTCTTTCAACCTTGTTTTGACACCAACTTCAAACCCTAATACATCGCCAATGCTTTCACTATATTGTTGAACTCTATACAAAAATCAAAAGCATGCAAAGATAGATGCTATTGGTCCTCATTTTTTAAAGTACACCCCCCTTCACAAACCCTATATTATATTTGACTATACCATGTCAAATTAAGTTTTATCCACCCCACTTAAAGAGGTGAATAACTTGCTTTATAGATGGAGCAACCAAGACTAGGTGTCTTAGCCATCTAAATATAGGCCAAGCATTAGACCACCCTAACTTTGAAGGTTTTATACCCTAAAATTTCCTCCTCCCATAATCTTAAAGTTTTTGTAAATAAGACTTAATTATGTCCCAAATATATTCCACTTGAACTTATTTATCCTAGAAAATTTCTCTATTCCTTTGTAACAAAATATTCCACACAATAATGCCAGGAGTGCATTCCCAAATCAACTTGAGGCCACCACCTTTTATACACTATGCCCAACTTTTAAATAAGGTTAAGATATTATCAAGTAGGACCCAATAAAGATCTAATCTTAAAAGAAGCCAAGACCAAAAGCGGGAGGCACTTCATAATGTACGAAGAGATGATCATTAGTTTTCCCTTCCTTCTTACACATCACACATCTAGATGAGCCTTGCTTCCCCACTAGCAACAACTTATTCCAAGTGGGCACTCTTTTTTTGTTGCTATCCAGAGGAAGGCACTGGATTCAAGAAGCCCATCATTAACCCAATTTTACTTTTTGGGGAAATTAGAGGGTCATTGAATCTGTTGAGTAATATGGCTATATGCTTCTCTCACCGTCACCTATCCATGTACCCTTCTCACCCATATAAGTGAATCTATCTGGTTACTATTTTACTTAATAAATTCTATTATATATTTACTTTAAAAGTGTATTTTATCTACTAAAGTGCATAATATGTGTTATTTACTAAAAATATATGGCTATTTAATTAAAATCATTTTATTCATTATATTTAATTAAAAATAATCATATGTAGAAATACAACAATTTTAATATATTTTGTTTAAAAAAATTTAATCATTTTTATTACAAATTTAATTAAAACTAAATATCTACGTATAATAATAATTTTTTTTTACACATAAATATACTTAAAATAGATATATTAATTGTTTAGCATTCAATTTTTATTTTATAAAAAATTGCATGTACTTTTAAAAAATAATTTTTTTATCTTTGAAAATCTTTATTATGTGAAGGTGTTCCCTCTTTGAATAAAGCCTGATTGATTTTTGAGAAGGACGACACAAACTATTGGAGATGAAATGCAAGACGATGAAAATCATCATGACCGTTGAATTTTTTATTGTTTTCATTCACTAGAACAACTGGAAGTGATGCCAACTGTAGCTTGGGAATATATCCATTTGCATTTTTTCACCCTTTAGGGTATTTTTCGTCAGCCTTACCATATTTCCTAATGGACATACTCGTTTAAATTATTGTATCTAGCAAGGCCATGTTGTGAAAATATTGGAATACTCGCACATTAAAATGAATGTTTACGACAAATGGATGCCATCCTTATTTTAAACCTAAGCGACACCATTTGAACATTTAAAGTTTGCACTTGGGGAAAGGACAATTTCTTTTCAAATTATCCTTTTATATTATACTCGAATAATATAAATTATTATATTTTATACTTTCAAGTGCTTTTCTAAAATAACCCCCTTTTTTTTTGAAATTTTACCAAACAATAATGCACCCGTTAAGATTAACTCCAAAATATAATTAGCTGAAATGAAACCCTTCACTTTTTGATCACCAAGATCCTGATGTGGGCGAGGTGAGAGCATACGGTGCAAGGGGATCATTAGATATAAACTAGAAATGGAATTACAAATCTGTAGGTGGCTTGCCAACCATTCTGAAAGTAAATGTTGGAAATGTAAATGTAGGTGGATAACCGACCATGAAGCTCTACCACTTATTTAGCGGGAGCGATTATTACAATTATTAAAACTAAAACACTCAACCACTTATTCAGCGGGAGTGAAGCAAAACTGAAATATAAATAACTCAACCACTTATTCAGCGGAAGTAGTAAATACAAAATGTAACTTGCTGAACAGTACTATTGTAATCAACATTACAATATGCCTTCTTTTACAATAATTTTTTTTATGATTTTTGCTCTAACTTTAGTACATTGATCTCACAATATTCCATATTACAAATATGAATGAGAACATCAAAGAAATAAAGCATAAAACTAAAATATCCAGGTCTAATATGAAAAACCAACAAATTGAAAACTCAAACCAATAAGCTATTGAAACACCAAAATGTTCATAACTCCATCAATACTCATCCAATGACACCAAACCAAATGCAAATGAGAGCTAGGAGAGGGGCAACCAAGAACAAGACAACAAACATCATCAATACCCCTCAAACTATTATGCACACTTCCCAAAGCAAAATATGGAAATGATAAAACCTCCTTGACAAGGGCGACCAACTCTAGAAAATTAGAGACATCATAATAAAATATGAAACTTGTTGCAAGGGGGCGCCCAAGGTAGGAAATAAGCTATATTCAATACCCAAAACCAACAAAAATTCCACCAAGGAGTTATGAATGAAAATATGATTTAGCTATGCATAAACCAACAACATTAAAATTTGAAAATAACATCAAAAACTTCAACAATGAAGCTCAATATGCAACTTTGAATTGAAGAAGCAGTCACACTCAGCTAGGTGTTATCTTTTAAACATGAAATTGATAAATTGCTAGGAGGTATGTGTTCCTCAAAGCCAAGGGTCTGAAATCACTTCAACAACACTTTGTCATAGTAGAAAATGGATGCTAAAAGAAGAGTAAAGCCTCCCTTAAATAGAACTCTGGAGTGACCTTTGAACTTCCACCTTTTCCCTCGAAAAGGGATGCCCAAGCTTCTTTTGAAATATTTAATTTTTAAACACACTTTATTCTCCTCCATTTTAGACATCCAAGGCACAAGGATAATTATTTGACTTTTGAAATATTAATTACCTCTCAATGAGGCATCCACCCTCAAAAACCCACCTTTAAAAACAACATCAAGTCATAATACTAGGCCAAGGGGCCCAAAGACAATAATAAAATATTAAAATGACTTAATGAATCTTCAAATGCCAAATGAGCACAAAAGTGCCAAGGACCAAAATACTCGTTTTGCTCTGCCCAAAATAGAAACCACTATGAACTTTTGAACTATTGCCAATCGAAGCACTGCTAGAAATAGAACTTACTAAAAATAACATACTACTAAAAATAGTAAGCTGTTCCAAACTCATTTTAACCATATTCCGAGTAGTCGTCGCAACTTACTAAAAATAGTAAGTTCAAAAAAGGTTGTCAAATGCAAATGCATGTCATACCATTGCAAAGCTCTCTGAAAACCCATAAAGAATCTAGAAACCAATCTTGCATGCAAACTCCTGATTGAAATGCATGTCACTATTATTAAATGCATGTCACATCTCTCTAAAGTTTTCTGAAAACCCAAAAAGATCCAAAAAATGCACTGCCAAACACTTGCATGCAAACCCCTGAATCCACAAAAGAAGCCTCCTAGAAAATAAAAAACTCGAATTTTGCCTTTGATTAGCCTATGGGCATATGGAAAAAGGCTAATAGTCACTGGAAAGTGTAGTGCTAAAAATGAAGACATTACATTTTCAAAATACTTTTTTACTACTTATTTTCAATGACATTTTATTTCTTATTTTAGATTATAAATATATCTTTCTAAAATATTATTAATTTAATATTATGAAATAAAAATATATTTTATATATTTAAATATTTTTAGCATAATATTATAATATTTAAATATTATATTATTTAGTATTTATATAAATTATACATTATTAAATATAAATATAATATAAATTTTACATATAATACTAATTAAAAATTTAAATATATTATATGTTTAATATTTATCTATACTTATTGTTTAAATATATACTAAATTTATTGAAAAAAATGAAAATTATATTTATTATTATTATCATATTATATGAAATCTAATACACATCATTAAATATATATATCATACACATAAAATTTTATATAAATAATATTATTTAAATTAAACATGCATATATATATATATAATATTTATATATTTGTCATAATATATTATTTAAATTAATGTATAAAAAATCTAACAATTTAATTAATCTTTTAGAGAGATGAAATGAGAGATAGGGGAAGGGATCGCTGCTATTTACCTAATCAATACAAGACAATAAAACTCAATTGCCCATGCATTGTCTAGGTCAATAGTACAAACTATTCATGAAGCAAACAAATGGATGAAATCAAACTGATTGTTCTTGATTTAAGGTTTTTGAGTTTATACGACAATTTTTTTAGGTTTTTTGAGTTTATATCTCTACCTCTTTCTATCTAATAGTTCCTATCTCTATCTTCGCCTTTCTATTTCTCCCTCTCTCCCTCTATATATATTTATCTCTTCCATATCCATCTATCCCTCACTCCTTGTCTCCATCTCCATTTCCATCTACATCTCTATCTTCTTCTCTATCTTTATTCCCTATCTCTATCTACTTACCCCTCTCTCTTCCCCTCTATCTCTCACTCTTTTTATCCCAATCTCCCTCTCCCTGTTGTTATCCCATCTCTTCTCTCCTATTGAAAACATAACATGAACATGTTGATAATAGAGCATGAGCAAAATAGTTAATTTGAAGCTATCACTTTTATGCACAAACATCATTTTAAACCAACATTTTTATTTCTTTACCTTCCACACGATTGCGGTAGATAAATTTTGTGAAGATACGTTCCCATCACCACAAATTTCGTAATGAGCATATTGCACTCGAAGGGCGGTTATAGATATTTCCTCAAAGAGTGGTTGAGACAGAATGGCACTATATCAGGGAATGTTCGGCTTACAAGGACATTCGGATCAATTATACTGAGACATTAAAAGGGAACAAGTTGGGTGATCTGTTTGAAGAAGAGAAGATAATAGGGTTTGCAGATTTTCTGGTCAAGATAAACAGCAGAAGATCCAAGATGCAGAAAGAAAAAGAAACATAGGCTTTTTTGCTTTTTCTGGGGTTCACGTCTCTTCGCTTGCTATCTGCGGGTCCCATAGGCTGCTTGGCCTCGTGGACGTGATTAAAAACATTCATTCATTCATTCATAATTGATGTTCTATCTAACTGTAATTCCTTAGTAACATTTAATTATTATATTTTATTTTGTGAGCGTATATTTTCAAATCGCCGTTTTTTCCAGAGCTATAGGCCTATTCAAGTAAACAAAATCAAAAGAACTACTGAAAAGAAGGGCGTTGACTGCTGCTACCATGGCAGGCATTCGACATGGTAAAAATGGAAATTGGGGCTGATTTGCCACATTAATTGCACTTCACAGTGAAAAGAGATCGAGAATTGACAATGGAGATGCCCGAGTGTTCAATATGTTTACAACAGTACGACGAAGAAGAAGATAGAATTCCAAGAGTATTATCATGTGGGCATTCTCCGTGCCACTCCTGCTTAAATGAGTTACCTCGCCATTGGACAGATTCTTATTCTTCCTCCTCTTCCTCGTGCTTGATCAGATGTCCTGAATGCACTCAATGGGTCAAATTGCCTCTGCAGGGCCCCTCTGGACTCCCAAAAAACATTGAACTTCTCCGTCTCATTCAATCTCTTCAACCAAAACAAGAAGAAGGTAGGTCTAAGCCAAAACCCCATCTTTCTAGTAAGCTCAAAAACACGGAATTCAAGTCACCCAAATTCAATGAGGGCTTAGACCCGCACGGCCCTTGCACAGACTGGGCTAATTGGATCGTCCCAGAAGATGCGATTCGGTTAGAAACTGCAGTCGAAGAAGATAATGGGCTTCTTCTGATTGGGTTTCTGATGGTTGGACCTAATTTTAAAGAACAGCTGATTGAACTGATGCCAATAGGTCCTCATGTGACCACCGCTTGCCCATCACCTTCCCCCAAGACTATCAAAGGAAATTCATATTCTGAAAAGATTACAGGGTTCCTGCACAGTTTGGTGAAACATGAAAGGTTGGAGCTGCAGATTTTGATGACACATTCTTTGCTGAATAGGAAAGTTTGTAGAGTATTTGGGTTTTGGATGAGTTGTGAGAGGATTGTGTATTTGGTTTGTGAGAAGTTACAGAGAGTAAAAACTATTTCTATTCATTCTGCCCTGTCGGAATTAAGGTCTTCAACGTCTGGTTTAAGACCCACATTTGATGAAGTGTTGAACAATTTGTCAAAGAGGGCTGCAGAAATATGTGAAATTGTTGCTGGCCTTCATTCCCAAGAGATGGTTTGTGGCTGTCTGGCACCAGAATGCTTTGAATTTGACGAGTTTGGGCATCCATTGTTTAGCTTGAACAGGGCCCTTCTGTTGAGGACAACGGCGAGAGAGCTGATTAGAAATACTGATAGTGGTGGTGCCCAGAGCAGTAAGACAGGAGACGTACAAAATACTGTGTCAAACGCTTTTTGGATGTACTTAAGTCCTGAGGTGTTGTCCATCTTATACCAAAGTGAGCAAGGACGCATTTCAAATGAGATTCAAGAAAGAACTACGCACATCAGCTTGAAAGCAGATGTCTGGTCTCTTGGATGCTTCTTGCTTATGCTGTTGATTGGAGAATCTCCTTTCAAAGACCTTTCTTTTTCTGAATTTTTTAGGGTAATTACTATAGAAAGGATTAAAATTGATACTTGGCTTGATGACAAGCTTTTGTTGGAACCCATTTTTTCTTCAGTGGACGTCTCTTTGAGAACTCAATTTGAGCATTTCAAGCATCTTATTTGTAAGTGCTTTGAATATGAGCCAGAGAACCGACCAGATGCATACGATCTCTGGAGGAGCCTAAGTGGCTGGTCCACATCTTCCAAACAGCCATTCGAAGATAAACCTTGTTTCAATGCATCTAAGCTGGCGAGTTTCTGCTTGGTTCTTGGGGAATCATTGTCACCCTTGACTGTAGAGATTGAATCCTGTGGAGAACAAGAAGCTGTTGATAGTAGGTTAGAAATGAAAGCAAACAAATTAAAGGATATATGTTCAAGTGAAAGCAAAGTGGTAGATGCTCAAGGGACTAACGGAGGTGTATTCAGTGCAAGCAGAGTGGTAGATGCTCAAGGGACAAATGGAGGTTTATTGAGTGCCAATCGAGAATCTGAATATAAAATGGATGATCTGGAAGTTATTACTCTAAAAGGGCATCTTGATTGTGTGACCGCCTTAACGGCTTGTGGTAAGCAGTTTAATTATGTATACCTTTTTGTGATTGGAATAAAAGGCATATCTATTTCTAATTTTTTAGTCAAATGGAATGAAGCTTGCAGTAGCTGGACCTGATTGGGTTGTTATTTCTATTATCTGTTAAAAAAATTATTTCCATATGGTCGAAATATTATAGAAACTAATATTTCTTATTGAAGTCCTCTCTGGACACAAACTATAAGGCTTTAAACCCATGTAGCAAGATCATGTCACTATAGCTCTCAATGACATCTGTAAATTAGATGATATCACCACATTACAACTGACTAGCAGATAACATTTTTCTTTTAAATGCTGTATGAAAAGGTATAAAAGAGATGACAACTTCAAAGGAACAAAATATTCTCCATGCCATCTCATGTTGCCACATAGCTTGCATGTATGCAAAAACAATTCAGAACATCGTATGGCTATAACACACACAGATAAAAGGATCTTCTTCAAATAGCATAGAGTCCATTCTTGTTTTTTGGTCCTGCAAGAAAAGGTTAAACAAATTTGTGCTTATTATCATTCAACTCTTTCTCGTTCAATACTCTGCACCCTTTCTAAAAGTTTAAAATGTGGAAGCCCTCACTGCATTTGTAGTAGGGCCATCCCTAAATCATGTCAGGAATGACCTAGAATAGTTTGCAGTACCTAACAATCAAGGACCCTCAATATTGTCAGCTCTGTTTATTCTGGCCTTAGTTCTATACAGACTTAGGAAATTCATGAAGTTAAAAGGCATTGCTTAATTTACATTCTCAACCTTCCTGTTTCTCATGGAGAAGGAAACAACAAAGTGGTCAGCGATGGACCATCATGTAATAACTGTGCATGCTAAACTGCTAATTAACTGAATGCATCTATACCTGGAAGTAACATTACCTACCACTCTAAATTTTGCATCCACATTAAAAATTAAGAACCATATTGAAATATTCCCCTTACTTTTGTCTCCAAAATTAGACACACAAACCAGCATCAAACCACCGATTAGCGTTAGCTCCAAATGCAAATCAACATGGAAAGTAACTCTAACCAAGAATGTTCGCCAAGATCCCAATGTGGGCGAGGTGATAGTATATGGTCAGAGGATCATTAAGTATAAACTGAACTGAAATTACAATTCATCTGCTGATGCAGGCATCCACAAGCAGTGGGAATACTCCACTTATTCAGTGGGTGAGATTATTACATTATTAAGGCAGCAAGCCAGCCATTAAATCCCTTCTTCCACTTATTTCGTGGGGGGAAAACAGTCCACACAACCACTTATTTTGTGGGGGGAATTTACAAACAAGAAAGATGTTTATTCTAAAACTCAACCATTCAATTGTGAGAGTGTAATCAAGTATAAATTGCAACAATAAAATGAAATAGCCTTAGTACTACTAACTAGCTTTACAATGAATAGAAATAGCTGCAAATAAGAGAGTAAGCTTCCAGAATGTTCTTTATCCACACTGGCGGTAAACCATCCAGGGGTTACAATGATGTGAATTAATTACAAGAAAATGCAACAAATTAAATAATTGAAACAGTACTACTGTTTTCAGTTTTTCAATAAAAAATAACTGCAATTTTCAAGTGTTTTACCATCATTACAATATACAATTAAAGGATGGTTTCTTCAATGCAAAACCTCTCAAATAATGATGCTAGAAGCCAAAACCAGAAAACTATAACAATCTGATATATAAATCTGCAATTTGGAAATGTCTATCAGCAATTAGAAAAACCAAACAAATGCTCACAACTTTATCAATATACCTCCGAATTGATTGAACAAACTGCAATGGCTCTCTAGAAGGTTGGCGCCCCAATTGCAATGAATAACCAGCATCAAAACTCTACTATTAATTTGGCACGAATCCCAATGTGCTCTTGAAAGGTACGACCTGCCTACAAGGGTGATTTTGCTTGGAAAAATCATACACGTCAAAATAAAATTTGATATTCTCCAAGATTGGTCGCCATGTGCTTAGAAAGAAAGAGAGTCAATACCCATAACCAAAATAAATTCATATGAAAAGCTGCAAATGAAAATCTACTTCAGCTGTGTAACAACCAGCAAGTACAAAACTGATAAAAATCACCAATTGCTTCACTTTGATGCTCAATATGCACTTCTGAATGAAGCACACTCCCAATAGACCATCTAGGGAACCATAGTTTCAGGCCCGAAGAATGGAGTAAATTTGCTAAGCTTTCCCTTAGCCGAATTCTGGATTTCAAACCAGCAGCATAACTTTGCTTTCCAAAACATAACATGATCAACTCTTCACAAAACAACAATATATAAGTTTCAATTGGCAAATGAAACACTTCAAATTCCAAGAAGTTGAATCACTTCAACTTCCAAAAGGGACACCACCTTTAAGCCTTTACTTCTTTTGAAATTCAAATAATAAAACATTACTCATCCTCTTTTAGGCGTCCAATTTTATATTGCAATAATAAAGCATTTATTAAATAATTAAATGCTCACATGACCCCTTAATTGTCCCCTCTTTAAAACAACATGAAGTTATCACTCCTGGGCGTGGGGTACAATTGAAAAACATGAAATTGACTAAATATAAAATTCAGTCCCAGGAGATAACCAAAACCAACGCCAATACTGAAACTGATGGATTGCCAAAAATAGCATGATGACTTGAGCTGAACTGCTGATGATGCCACTTCCAAAAATTAGACTTACTAAAAATAGCCAATGCCAAAAATAGTAAGTTCACCTCAAAACCAACAGAAAGCTGAACTGAGATGGAAGCAAGACTTACTGAAAGTGGAAACCCTAAATTTGCACATCTGAGTAGCCTATGGATTTCCGGAAATAGGCTAAATCCAAATGAAGAGCGTATGGCCAAAATGGGACATTACACATATTATCATCATGGTAGGTTGTAACAGTCGAACTTTTTGGATTTCCATGTTTATTAATAATGAGGGGTTGAGGGCCAAGTGACACAAGTTTTTACTGGTATTACCAATCAGAGACAAAATTTTATAAGTATAATAAAGTATGCCTATACTTATTGGAGCCAAAAATTTGCATCATTGTGAAATCTTGAAATATTTTCAACATAATTCCCCATCGTTTGTCATGCTAAAGGTTTGCAATCCCATGAACTTTGTTTTCTGCAGCTTGACAACAGCTATAGAATTTTTTTTGTAGCAAGAAGCAAGAGTGGTGTTGATCCGAATCCCAATAGATATCTGAGTGACACCACTCTAAACTATGAAATTCTAGGTATGTTATGTGTTGAAACAATAATAACAATAAATCAGATATGATAAATATTGATTATAGAATCAGAAAGATGTATAGGAAAGTGATGAAGTGGCATCCAGGGTCCTGGCAGTTGACTTGGACCAGAGGCATGGAACTGCTCATTTGGAGAGGTTCATGCACTTGCAGCCACTGGTGAAGGAGTCACCAGAGTGCAGAAGGCACTTGCAATAAAGGAGGTGGTTCACTTGCAGCAATGGGGAGCCGTGATAGAAGGAAGCGTTACTTGCAGCAACTAGAGGTTTGCCCATTGAATGATCAGGCACTTGTAACAAAGGAAGGAGGCGCTATGGAGTAAGTGCACTGTTAGTGACAGGCAGGTTGTTGAGGCTTGAGGGCAGCATTGAGGCGATGTTGTAGGTGACAAGGATGTCACAAAGAGGAGTGATAATTCTATTGTTGCACGTGCAACACAATGGGAATGCCTGTGTGGTGAGTTGGGAAGCTGCAAGATGGATGACAAAGGTTGGTACCATATTGATGGAGTGTTTGATAGTGGAGTAGAAGAGTGGTAACCAAATGAGAGGAGGCTGAAAGAGGCAAAGAGGTGGCTGCAGAGTCTGTGTGTTTCTGGCTTGGATGTAGATCAGTTTCACGGATGAGTGGATAGAGGAGCTAGTTGTAGGTTGTAGTTGGTATGAGTTTTCCACAGTCCATGAGATTAGAAAATAAGCTTTTGGATTCAATTGTGTCCATGAGCTAGTTGTAGGTTGTGAGGTGATTGATGGGGCTGAGGAAGAGCCCAAAAGGCCATAGGAATGTAGACAAGCAATACAAGGGTGGTGGAGGAAGGGCTGCGATTGAGCTCGGAGCAGAAAAAATGTTGAAGGGCCATGTTCAGATGACAAAATGAATGTAGGAATAGTTGGTGGCCAAACAGGTCACAATAGCATGAAGAGAGCCACTAGAGGAAGAATGACGATGAAAGTTCAAGGGTTAATTTTTGGTGGTAGAATGGATGGCCACATAGGATGAAAGGTCAACATAATGCCCATGACGAATGGTAGATGACAAGGATGATGAGGAGATTGTTGAATGCGTGCATTAATTGCAAGGAGGATAGAACATAGGCTATAGAAGGTCAATGGCCTATTAGTAGGATGAGGCTGTAGACTTTGGGAAAGCATGCATTAATGGTTAAAAGGATGATGAACAATTGGAGGTTGGAGTGAATGATTTGGAAGGAGTTGTTTAGAGGCCATTTTTACACTGTCAACATTTATGGGTAGTCAGCCATGTGTAGAGGAATGATAGTGTGTCATCTAAGGGAGAATTGGGTGTGTAGGTAACATTGATAGTGAGGCATTTTGGCACTTGTGAGAGGACAAGAGGCAGGTGAGTTTGAACGCCCAAACATTTGGGTAGGATCTAAGAAGGAATGTGAGAAGACAAGAAGGTTTGAGAAGAGAAGAGGAGCCTTTGAGTTTGAAGGCACCCATCTTGGCACCAAGGGTCGAGGGAAGATCAATTATTCAGCAACAAAGAGAGGAGCTTGTGATCCTAGGGCATAGCGTGAGAGCATAGAGAAGAAGAATTAGTAGAGAGTCTGTAGATAGATAAATTAGATATTAGTTACTTTTGTTATGTTGTACACTCGATGGGAATAGTTAAGACTTGTTGGTTGGGTTGAGTAGTTGGTTAGATGCCAATGGTTGGAAAGTCCTTAGCAACCATCAACAAGTTTAATATCTCCTTGTAGTCGGGGTAAAGGACTGCATTGTGCAAAAGAGTTCCTGATCCCAAATTTTGTATGGAGTGCATGGATGAATAACATATAATTACTCTCTCAATCCATATGTTGTTTGTAATGTCCCCTTCGAGCATGACTTTTTCTGTTGACCGTTGGCCTATTCTGGAGACCCGTAGGCTTCTCGGGGGTGAAATTAGGGTTTCATGGTTGAAGGTTTCTATTGCTCGCGGATTTGGTGATTGAACTGCGGATTCCTTCTGGGTTTTTTCGTGAGCTTGCGGTGATGTGATTTTCTTGGCATTCCGAGCACCTTCATGAATTTACTATTTTTAGTAAATTCTATTTCTGGCAGTGGTCCTGTTGGCTTTGGCACGGTTGGCTCTCATCTTCAGTCTGTCCAGTTGGTTTGATCAATCTTGACCTTGGGAAGCATTTTTGGTGAGATTTATCTAGTTGATTTTAAAATGTTATATTTTAAAAGTTATATTTTAATATTGTGACCCCTTGGCCTAGTGAAGCAACTTTAAGTTGTTCTTAAAAGGGGGACTTTGAGGGGTGGCGCCTCATGAAGATATTTCTTTATTTTCTAAAGTTCAAAAACACATGCTTGAAATGGACACCCATCTTGGAGGAGTTTATTTTAAATTAAAGTCAAAATTACCTTGAAGAAAAAGGGACGCCATCTTGGAGGGAATTGAAGTTATTTCAAATTTGAAAAGTTAGGGTTTCTAGAAGCTTCTGGAGAGTCTTCACAAAGTTATAAAAGGAGGTCTTGGGTCTTCATTTGGATTATCTGATATCTTGAGTAATGTTATGTTGCCGAAATGGTGTTGGACTGCTTCAAGGAATGAATGCCTCCTAGCTTGGCTCAACTTCGTGCTTGAGAGATAGCACCTAGTGGAGAGGTTTGCTTGCTTTTGAGTGATTTTGTAGTGAGTTTGCATTGTAGCTGTTATCTCTTCATTGTAATCCTTATATTTGAAAAATAATCAAAAATCTGGAGTTGCTGGTTTTGTGTTGTAGATTGGTGTTTTGTCTCATAAGTCTTTGTGCGATTTTATTCCGGTTCTGGGTAGTTTACCCATGCATTTGCTAGACAAGGGCACCCCTCTCTGTGAAGTTTGGGATTTTTTAATGAAGTCTCCAATTTTATAAGTCAAAATCGCCCCTCCTTGCAGCCGTACCTTTTTGGGTGTCATTGGAATTCATGCCAAAAATAAATATCAGCATTTAGGTTCTGTTTTATGTTATCATCTTGGGCGCCTTCCTTATAGGAGTACTTTGCATCAGATTTCATGCAATTCGGGTGGGTAATGAGTGAGTTGTGAGCATTTCATTGAGATTCTGTATTGCTGGTTATTAGTTTCAGTCCATGGTTCAGTCATATCAGTTTGCATTTAGGCTGTCATTTGAGTTGAGTTGGTGTTAGGGGGTCATGATAGGCATGGTGGAAGATACATTTACCATTGCAACAGTTTGAAGAGCTCTAATCCTTGATCTTGCAGGCGTTCTATATCTCATTGTAAGCTGGACAGTAGTACTGTCAGCAACTTTCTTATTCTTGCTGTTCATACTTTGTAATGCCCACTGAATAAGTGGAAGAGGCTGGCTTGCCGCCTATTTATTTTGAGTTGCAATTGAAGTTTTAATATCTCCGCCATATGGTCGCCTCATTTCATTCTGGAATGGGTAGCACATACTTGGTGTTGAGTTACTTTCAGCAAAATTAGTGATAGGGATCCTCTGACCATATGCACGCCGTCATCTGGCGCATTCTTGGTTAGGGTTATTTCAGTTCGTGCATTGCATTGAGATCCTCTGACCACATGCTAACACCTTGCCCATCTCGGGATCCTGGTGTACATCCTTGGTTAGAGTTGAATTCTGCATTGTTTAGTTATTTGCTAACCCTAACGGGTGCATGTTGTTTGTAATCACTTTGAAAAAAAAAAAAAAAAAATTGGCTCCTCGGTAAATTTCATTGTTCTAGTTCAATTCCTCATGAATAATTTTGTTTAGTGTACGTTGTTAATTGCTTTACCATAACACAAGTAAACATTTAGGGCTGTTTCCCTTCAAGAAGTTTGGGTAAAATAACAAAATAATGGGACAGCCGGTTGAAGAACATGTCAAGTTGATCAAAGAAAGAGAGGACAAACTCACCCAAGACTTGGTGAAATTGTGGGATATATCAGTTAAAGAACATGTACAAGCAGAAGCCGAGTGAAGGCAAATACCACAAGAGGTCATCTATGATAACCTTAAGGTAACCGGGGAGGTGGATATTCTTCTTGATCATATGCCACAATTGCTTGTAAGACACCAGATAATCCTTCAAGACCTTCGTGAGGAACGTGATCGTGAAATTCAAAGGCAATAGATAATGCAACGCTTTGAGGACAATAACCAAGAAAAGAAGAATAGAGGAACACAAAGTGACGTCAGATCCTTAGAAATTAGTGCCATTATCAAAAGTTATCAAAAAGCAATCAAATAGAACAAGAGATAAGACAATCCTTGAGGATCTTAGAACAAAGAGAAAGAAGGAGAAAATTACGAGAAGCACTCAAGGAAAGAACTACCATACGATTTCCAAGTTAGAGTCCGTCTTGAGGATTAAGTTGGAGTTGGAACATAAGCCGAAGTCAAAGTGCAAGCCGAAATTGGAACCATAACTCAAAAAATAAAAACAATTCTTCCACAAGAAACTGTATGAGTAAGGAGTGGCGAGAGATAGCAAGACATCTACCCTTACTCGAACAAAGTGTGGATGATCTCTTTGATCAAGTAGACAAACCAACAAATGATGATGAATGGAAAGTAGAATCAAATGACTCTATGCCCGAGAATAACATCAAAAGTAGTGAACAAGTTTTGATTAAAGAAAAGGTAGGGGAAGGATGCGAACCTAAAACTCATGGACCAAAAATATACAAAATTTAAGGCAACACTGTATGGAACACTTAGGTAGGAGGAATTGAGGATTCTCATGCAGCTGAGAGTGTGAGTGAAGCACCAGAGTGTGTAAATAAAAACCCCTTGATAAGTTGGTTCTAGGCATTGATGTTGCATTAGAAAAAGATGGCGACACCCTATCACGTCCGAGCATTGAAAGGAAAAAATTCCCTAAAGATATAGGCAATGGGTTGGAGGACCCTGCACGACATTGTAGGACATGTGAAACAATTTGTACAACAAATGGCCAAGAGGATAGAACTTATTGGCTATGATCCTTTCCAGGAACCTTAAGAGGAATAGCCATTGACTACACAGAAGTGGACCCAACGTCCAAAACTGCTGGGGAGGGATTTAAGAAAGCTTTCAAGGAGGAATTTAAACTGTTGAGAGATGGTAATGAGATTGTAGCAAAGATCTACAATGCAGAGTCCAATTGATGAAGAGAAAGCACATGAGAGTTTAGGGGAAGAGAACAGTTGAGAGGAGGATGTGAGCCATGGGTTGTCAACAATAGTCTAGATGCCAAGAGGAGACAATGCAAGAGAAAGAAGTGCAAGGGGAGAAAGAGAGGTGGAGCATAGGCAGGTGTGTGAATAGTCATTTGGAATTTTGAGGTAGCCAAGAGTGCTTTGTGCGTGAACAATTTGGGGAGAGAGCTTGAACAAAAGAGGAAACTGTGGGTTTTGGTGGCAGGTAAAGAGAAGTTGTAGACTGTAGGGTCATGTAGAGAGTAAGGCAAAGAAAGTGCGTGCCAACAAGGAGGGATGGTAGTGAGTAGGTTAGCAAGGGGAGAAGTCACATGTGAGGCCAACCGAAGAAAAGGAGAGGTTGCAAGTGAGTGGCAAGATGAAGAAGATGTGTGTGAGCAACAAGGTCAAGAGAGGCCTAGAGTGGGAGCCTAGTTGAGGAGTTGAGGGCTTGTGTATGTGAGAGTGTACAAGGGAAGCACAAGTCCCTACATATAAAAGAAGATTTATGCAATAAAAGGTTTCGTTTTGTTTTTTGTTCAAATGGTGTCTTTTGTCGTGTTGGGTGTATGTAGGGTTGAGTCTCCATCATTGTGTGTGAGTACTTACATGGGTGTAGTTGCTATTGGTGGGTGGTAGTTCATACAACATAGATTGTCAATCATTGTAGGTTAATCTGTAGAAGAAAGGGAAAACCTTTTTGGCTTCTACATTGTTTCATGTGGGTCCCCAAGCATTGCAAGTAGGGTGTTGCCATCAGTGTGGTATCAGGGCACCATGACCAGCATCATAAAAATATAAGAATTGGAACAAAAAGGCTATTGATCTATTTCTTGGTGTTATAGTCGCTTTCGAACCTGTGGTTCTCAACCCGAAACCCTGACTGAGATTGTTTTGTTTTTTGCAAGTTTGATTTTTTTGTGTTTTTGAGGTTTTCAGACAAAAAGGAGAAAGCTGCAATTTCTCAAGTAAATGCTAGAAAATTCATAAAAAATCATATGCTCAAGAAAATGCGTAGGAAATGTCCAGAATAGAGAGGCGTATCTTTTATTTCAAGTTTCCAGAGCTTACAATGACCAAAAACTGAACAAAGAATGAAATACAATAAATTTTATTGAAGAACCTGGTTTATTACAGCCGCCTTGGGAAGAGTGAAGAATGTACGGCCAGCTCCAAATGATCAATAACCAAGCTCAAAAATCAATGCCAAATCTCCAGCAACCAATGCGCCCAAGGTCCAATCACCAGGATCTGAAGAATGAAGGTGTTTCTCCAGAGAAAGGAATGTACGGCCTGAAAGGTACAAATCTGTACGGCTTGCTGCAGCAATGATGAATATTGTACGGCTCAAGATAATAACTGCCAGATCTCTGAAAAGATGTCTCTGATGAAGTCGCCTCAATAGGTAGATGATTATTCTCTGCTATCTCTGAATAAATCGATCAATGAATCCAGTCTGTGATCTCTGTGTGAAATCACCAAGTGCAAGCTTAAACTGGTATTTCACAGTCTCAGTCTGCCTGATTCCTGAAGAGTTTTCGTTCTCCAGAAACGTTTGTCTGCCAGAAACCCTAGGGTTTGCAAACTCCAATGCTCAGAGCAAAAAGACAAAAGTCGAATAATAATCTCATAATGGTTCGATTTTGCCTTGAAAGAATATATATTCTCCTTTGAGAAGTTCGACCCAATCTCCCTTTAAAATAATCATTTAATAATATGATTTAATTCGCCCTTTTACTTTAGGAGAAATCATTAATAATTAATTGGCGTCTTATTAAGTGAATAATAATTATTCACTTTATCAAATATTAATTCATTATTATAAAGTATAAAAAAAATACTTTATAATAGGCCAAATTAATTAAATATTTAAATATTTCAATAAAGTGACTTTAATATAAAGTCAAAATATTAAATATTTAATAAATCATTAAATACTCCTTATTTCTCCGTCTGATCATCAAACTGCTGAACTGGGTCGACTCTGAGCTGAATAGTTGAACCAGGTGCCCTGCCCAAAATAGCAGCTTCCGCCTGACCTAACTTTCTAAAAATAGAAAGTTCTTGAAAATGCACTCTGGAAGATTCTGCGAAGGCCCAAGCAACCTGGAAACAACCGCAAAAATTGCTACTAAACACCGAAAGTAACTCCCCGTGATGATCCTTCCGCATTAACTCCCTCGCCGCCTCTACGCAGGATCTAATAATAGGCTAACTCACACAAACAAGCAATGACTAGGATGGGGACATCAAGATAGTTACAAGGGGATGTAAAGGATTTCTCATCTTCCACTAGTTGCACTGGTATGAAATTTGATAGTATAGATGTATATATAATGTTACAAATCTGCAAGGTTAAAGAACCATTGTGGAATTTAAAAATGGTTGTGCTTCCACCAACTTTCACCTTCCTCGAAAAGTTGGGCCGAATGGTGTTAGATATATCATTTGAATATAGTCAGGGCATGCTGTTTCACTCCATGATGGTGCTTTCTCGACTTCATAAGTCATATGGGGGCCTTCTCCCCTTCAAGGATGAAGGCAACAACATTGGCAACACTTGGTAGGTTGGTGGTACCTCATGTTGTGATTAGACTTTAGTGGTTTGGTTTGTAGGTTTCTAGAACCTTGACAAAGTTGATGATGGAGATTGTGTAAGGTTCAATGTGTGCTTGGTTTTGAATGGGATTTGTTTAATGTCATGTCCCTGCCGATAAATGAAATTACAACAAACCAATCACCTTATTTCCTAATTGCTGGCCGACCCTCATTATTCTGGTGCCATGTTGAAATGGAAATTAAATTAAATTTATTATATTATTTGTGGCCGACTCTTCACTAAGCTGCGTGTAAAAACATCATTATTAATATGCTTTTTAAGTTCGATTTCAAGGAGAAATTAATACGATTTTAAAAGGATGGAGAACTGAAGCGATTACAAGTGAAGTGACCTCAATAGATACACAATGCTGCAAGCTATACAATCTGCATTATGTTAAGTGGTGCGACTTCATTAAGATATAAATTAAATGAAAAGAATGCACCTTACGCAAAAGACAAATATTAGTTACTAAGAGGTGCGACCTATGAAGGAAGAAAGGCGATCAACAAAGTGGAATGTTTGGTCATTGCCAAGAGTTGTGTTTCTACCAAATCGTCTCTTTTGAGATGCTATAAATTGTGGAAGATAGTGTGAATGAAAGGGGGAATCAGAAAATAAATAAGGATCTGCAGTTAGAAAGGCAACAAGGAGGGAACATTCTTTGAGTATTGGAGCAGATCGAAGCATTTAGAAATAGAAATCTGTATGTAGAAAAGTAGCAGCTATTGATACAAATAGAGTGTAATATCAATCTACTTATAGCAAAAAAAGAAGAGGAGATACATTAACACATTATAATCAGAAGATGGAATATCCTTTGGAACCTAAGCAGATATCAAGAAGAAATACAGGTGAATAAGGAGATCGTCCAATAAGAGATATATAAAGGCAAATGATAAATTAACAATAAGAGAGTCAATATAATTACACACATATGTATATATGTACATATGTATATGTGATATGTATATGTGATATGTATATATATATGTATATATTATACATATATATATATATACATATATATATATATATAGCATATATATACATGTGTGTAATTATATCTATATATGTGAGAAAGAGTACATATGTATATGTACAAATATGTAATATATAAATAGTTATAGAGCCTATATATATATACATATGTATATGTGGACACATATGTATACATATAAATATGTATATATATATATATATATAAGGGTATATAGAAGGAGAGTAGTGGACAGGTGGCATAAAGGGGAGTATATATGGCAGGCAGCATATACATTACACCATATAGATACATGTATGTATATATATATGTATAGACATTTACATATGTCTATATACACATATATATAAAAGTTTATGTATACACATATATATATATATATGTATAGACATATGTGTGTGTGTATGTGGTGGTGTTCATATATAGGTAGAGCATATATATATGGTTATATGTTCATATGTATACATATATATAGACATATATACATATATAACATTATTGTATATATATCTATATGTATATACATTATTGTATATATGATATAGACATTGTATATATCTATATGTATATACACATGTATACATGTATAGACACGATATATATCTATATATATATACACATGTATAATAATGTATAGACATGTTTATATATATATATATCTATATGTATATATACACATGTATACATGTATAGACATGTATATACCTATGCTCCACGGGGACGCGTCCCCTGCCTTTTTTGGCTTGTACCCGTACCGGGGACGAAACGGGGACGCGGGGACGGCTAGGAAACGTCCCCTAGCCGTCCCTTTTTCATGCAAAGTTTTCGAAACTTCTAGGGGACGTTTTTTTGCAGATTTAGGGGATTTGGGGACAGTTAACAGTACCCGGTATTGCCAGGACATCCCCTAACAGTCTTGGGGACTGCTAGCCGTCCCCTACGGCCCAACAACATCTTACTTTATTTTTTTGTTAAAAAACATATTTTTAAATTAAGAAAAGGGGATGGACGGGCCCACAAGGACCCCCCACCCCTTTAAACAAAACCCAAACCTACTTGACTTATCAAAACAACTAAAAGAAAAAAACATTCTCATTTTGACATTTGCAAACTTGAGGTGAAGAGTAGCAAGTGAAAGAGGAGAGAACAATAGTTGAAAGGGGAGACTAGGGCATCAAATCTACTTTAGTAGAGTTAAGTTCTTCATTTTACATTTGTTTTTTGATTTTTCAATTTGTTTTCCATTTTTTCTAGTTTTTAACTTTTTTTCAATTTTTTTTACCACGTAGGAAGGGCATTGTGAGTTTATTTTTTCCTTTATTTGAACTTGCAGCTCTCTTTTCAATTCTTAACCAAAATAAATCACAAAAAGTAGTGAGATTACTAGTAATGATAGTGAGGAGGTTGAGGTTCAAATGCATGAAAGAAGTAGACCTAGAAGTAGAACTCATAGAAGTATGGCAGCCATTGGGGGTTCTTCAGGTAGTGGTAGTTTAGAAGGGCCAACAACTTCAAACCCATTTGAATGTCCTTCTAAAGTCCTCAAAACCTATGCAAAAGGCCCATTTAACTTGGAGTCATATTTTCTATGTTTTTGTCATTTTATAGTTGAAACTTGGAGCTTTTGGGCATTTTTTTATAATTCTTATATATGTATGCACATTGATAATGAAAAGCATTTGAATTTTGTTAATTTATTTGTCGATTCTCATGTGAAATATCAATTCAAGTCTAATGATATGTATTAAGCTTATACAATGTCTAGAATGAATGCTTTATCAATGTTATGCTATGAACATTTGAAATTTCTCTATATTTTTAAAAA